>UESW01003948.1:1368225-1445317 GCA_900491605.1 Calamus simplicifolius
TGTGATCAAAATCTAATGAGCACTTGCTCTGATACCAATTGTTGGCCCAGATGACAACCCAAGAGGGGGGGGAGGGGTGAATTGGGTTCTTTAAAAATTTAGCCTTTTAAAAATGTTTGCTTAAGAAGAATGAAGGCAATGCAATGCAAATAAAAAGTGCAGTGAATAAAACAGAGATAGAAAGAGTCAATGGAAGCACGGCAAACACAAAGATTTTATAGTGGTTCGGTGTATCCAACACCTACGTCCACTCCCAAGATTCACTTGGGTCCACACTATAATCATCCTAGATTACAGCGAGTTGTTTTACAAGCTCACAACTCAAACTTGTTGTTTTTCCGGGCGCACAACGAACCCAGCTGGTTTTCAAGGGCTCACCAGCACAAAAACCCTAACCCAAGCTTAACCAAGCTTGAACCGAGGTAAGACTACCTCCACTAGTTCAATCCCCCAGATTGAACTAGACACAAAAGAATAGAAGTATTGTTTTTTAGTTACAAAGCTCCTCAATGAGCAATAAACAATTATAAGAATAAAGTTTAGAAAAGCCTGATTTGCAGATGGTTGGCTTTGAGCTTTTCTTCTTTTCTTCTTTCCCTCTTCTCCTTGCTAGATTGAATCAAGCCTCAGCTCCGATTCTTCACAGTTGAAGCAGTTGAGAAGGTTTTGAGCTTTTTCTTCTTTTCTTTGAAAGTTGAAAATCTTTTGATTTGCTCTTGAATAGCTCTTGGATTTTCTGAAGCTTCCTTGGATTGTTGAGCTTGAACACAGAAGGAGCTTCCTTTGATTTCACACTCTTTCTTTCACTCTATTTTGAATCACGGATTTTTTCAAATGAAGCTCTGTTTTTCTGATTTTTCTTTTTTTTTTCTTTTGAATGAATTTCTCTATTTGTATATCTTTGATTTGAAAACGGCTTCTCTATTTATAGATTCTGCAAAAATATAGTCGTTAGAAACAAAGAAAAATAGCCGTTAATCAAAAATCTTACCGTTGACGCTGAGTTGGCATTCGAAAAAATTTCGCCCAGATTTGCTGGAGTCGACTCATGCTTTTCCGCGAGTCGGCTCGAGGTCGTGATACAAAAATAGAAATGTTCAGAAAGTCAAAGGGTCGACTCATCAAAAGTAAAGTGTCGACTCCTGACAGTCGGGAGTTGACTCATGAAAAGTTGGGGGTCGACTCGCGAAGTGCTCAGAAAAACACACCTCTGGTGTCTGAGCGGAGTCGACTCGCACAGTCATGGAGTCGGCTCGACAGAATCGGGGGTCGACTCGAGAAATTGCATGGGTCGACTCGAGACAGACAGTTATTTCTGTACTCTAAGGGGAGTCGACTCTGAAACTCAAGAGTCGGCTCCGGAACGTATCAAAAATCAGAAAGTTTTCTGATTGACTTTAAATTCGTTCCAGATTCATTTTAAATCATTATTTTGACTTGAATATAATAAAATTGACATTAAGAATCAATTCAAGAAATGTTCCAAAAACTCATTGATTGAAATATTAAGTATTGAATTTCTTTTTGAAAGCATAAACATTGAACATGAAGTTACTTTCAATTTGATTAAAGTTATACTTTATCATTCTCATTCATTGTTCTAAATAAATTCATTGCTCATGTAAATAAACTCATTACATCTTTTAATGTACACATGGCTTTTGGTAATCATCAAAATCAATAAGATTGGGGCATATAATTTTTCAACAAACTCCCCAACAGAGGCCGAACCATCATGGTTCGACCCGATCCTTAAATATCTCAGAGAAGGGTCGCTTCCGCACGACCGGAGAGAGGCTAGAAGCTGAAGCTGCAGGCCACCCACTACGTGTTGATCGACAACCAGCTTTACAAACGGTCCTTCTCCATGCCGCTGCTCAGGTGCCTTCGCCCGTCCGAAGCAGATTATGCTCTGCGCAAGGTACATAAGGGATTTTCGGCAATCATCTGGGAAGCCGGTCCCTATGCCACAAGGTGCTGCGGCAAGGCTACTACTGGCCGACCATGCAGAAGGATGCAGACGATCTAGTCCGAGCCTGCGATCCCTGTCAGAGGCACTCAAGCATCCAAAGGCTCCCTCCGTCGAACTTGTTTCCATATCCTTCGCTTGGCCCTTCGCCAAATGGGGGATGGACATCCTCGGCCCATTCCCGCTTGCCACGGGGCAGCGGAAATTTTTATTTGTCGCCATCGACTACTTCACCAAATGGGTCGAAGCGGAAGCTGTTGCACAAATAACCGAGGCGCGGGCCAGAGATTTTGTATGGAGGTCCATCATCTGCCGATTCAGCCTTCCACATACCATAATCACCGATAACGGTAAGCAGTTTGACAACTCTAAATTCCGCCAGTTCTGCGAGGAGCATGGAATCCGTCACCACCTCACCTCGGTCGGGCACCCACAAGCCAACGGAGCGGCCGAAGTAACCAATAGAACCCTCCTTCAGGGGATCAAAGCTCGCCTTTCCAGAGCCCAAGGCAGGTGGGCGGAGGAGCTGCATCATGTCCTATGGGCCTACCGCACCACCCCGAGAATCCCGACAGGCGAAACCCCCATTTCGGATGGCTTTCGGCATGGAGTCCGTTATCCCTGTGGAAGTAGGCCTCCCATCGTTGCGGGTGGAAAGCTATTCAGAGGAAGCTAGCAACGAGCAGCTCCGCACCAACCTCGACTTGATGGAGGAGATTAGAGAGAAGGCCCGGATCAGAATGGCCGCTTATCAACAAAGGGTGGCCCGCTACCACGCTTCCAGAGTCAAAGGGAAAGCTTTCCTGCCTGGCGACCTTGTCCTTCGAAAGGCTTCTGTTTCCAAACTGCTGGAACAAGGAAAGCTGGTGCCAAACTGGGAAGGCCCGTACCAGGTGGTGGAGATCATCGGGCTGGAAACCTACAAGCTACAAGATTTGAATGGAAAATCCATCCCCCGGACGTGGAACTCGAACAATCTCCATAAATACTATCAATAGGGTACTTCCTCTCCAAGTCCATTTTTATATGCCTCATTATACCTTCCTGTGGACACATTTTTTTTTAATTTGCAATGTAAATCATTATGCACTACATTCTCAAAGATTGCAAAAAGGAATAGATGCTGCTTACCAATCCTCGGCACGACCGAGCTACTTGTCTGAACAGGAAATCTCCGAACCTTGGCAAGGCCAAGTAAAATATTCTCCGAACCTCGGCTGGGCCGAGCAACAAAATCTCCGAACCTTAGCAGGGCCAAGTAAAATATTCTTCGAACCTCGGCTGGGCCGAGCAACAAATTCTCCGAACCTTGGCAGGGCCAAGTAAAATATTCTCCGAACCTCAGCTGGGCCGAGCAACAAATTCTCAGAACCTTGGCAGGGCCATGTAAAAAATTCTCCGAACCTCGGCTGGGCCGAGCAACAAATTCTCTGAACCTCGGCTAGGCCGAGCAATAAATTCTCCGAACCTTGGTAGGGCCAAGTAAAATATTCTCCGAACCTCGGCTGGGCCAAGCAACAAATTCTCCGAACCTTGGCAGGGCCAAGTAAAATATTCTCCGAACCTCGGCTGGGTCGAGCAACAAATTCTTCGAACCTTGGCAGGGCCAAGTAAAATATTCTCCGAACCTCGGTTGGGCCGAGCAACAAATTCTCCGAACCTTGGCAGGGCCAAGTAAAATATTCTCCGAACCTCGGCTGGGCCGAGCAACAAATTCTTCAAACCTTGGCAGGGCCAAGTAAAATATTCTCCGAACCTTGGCTGGGCCGAGCAACAATTCTCCGAACCTTGGCAGGGCCAAGTAAAATATTCTCCGAACCTCGGCAAGGCCGAGTAAAAATTCTTCAGGCTAAACACCGGCGGAAAACCGAAGTACGCAGGCCCCGATTAAAGCCAAAGGACTTCCAAATAGTCCCCAAAACTTCGGCCGATTTGAAAAGAGGCACGCTGAGAAAAAACTGTCAACACACGCAAAGAATGTGCCTCCGGCAAACCCCTTAAAGGGTTCAATAAGCCCCGCATAATCGGCCAAGAGCCCCAAGCAGAGCCAGGGAATTCCCCTCTGCTACTAAAATCTTTGGGCAACGCCCCTATAACCCATCGAACAAAGCGTCTATCTCAGCGCGTGAACCAGTGGAGCCACCCAGGCTCCCCAACTATTATGCGAATGACATTTTTGGAGCTAAAAACCCGTGAGACAGGAAGATTATCCAAACCACTTTCATTGATTGGGGAAAGGGAGTACAGAAAGAACAGAAAAAACAAAAACAAGAAGCAAAGGAGGCCACAACTATGGTTCGGCATCGCTCCCGGACGCCAACAGGTCCTCCAGGCGTTCGGTGAGGTCAGCGACCTGCTGGCGGAGCGACGCAATCTCCTCCCTCTACCAGTCCGCCACCCAGCGTAGGGCCTCCGTCTCCCTCGTAGAGACGTCTACGTACTCCTCGACGGCCCTCACGAGCCGCTGTTGGCTCGCAAGGGTCGAGGCCAAGCCCAACCCATCAACAGTAACCGTGGGACGACCATTCGACGGGCGAAGCAAATCCTTGATTAACGCACATAACTCCTCAGATGATCGTCCTCCTTGGGAGTCCATGGCCGAATGATACTTCAAAGCTTAAAACGAGGGATGGCTAAGGCCAACATCCCTTGGTCATATTTATACTCGCCAAGCGAGTATCTTGATCGGTCGCACCGTAGCCACCGACCTACGAGAACTCACCCCATGTCATCGCTTTATTGCCTGTGGAATCCGAAGGGCCGTGCCCCATCCCGAGAGAGATCGGTAAACACGTACGGATTATTCGGGAACCCCCCTGAACAAGCATTGCCCGATCTGCCGGCTCCCTGCCATAAATGCTCCCGACACTTCCCCAAGCTCTTTTAAAGCTGGCCCCCTTTTCGGGAAACGCAAAAAAGAAAGAAATCCGGCGCCTGGCAGTGACTCGTCCCCTCCGGAGGGATAACGTCATAAATGAAGAGCATGACCATGTACCACCCATCCTGACGCCCCTCACCAAGCACCGCAGGATCTAACACTACGGCTCATAATGGCAACTAAGTCATTTCTTCGAGCCCCGAATCTCCGAACCTCGGCTGGGCCGAGCTCCAAATTCTCCGAACCTTGGCAGGGCCAAGTACAAGTTCTCCAAACCTCGGCTGGGTCGAGTAACAAATTCTCCGAACCTTGGCAAGGCCAAGTAAAATGTTCTCCGAACCTCGGCTGGGCCGAGCTACAAACTCTTTGAACCTTGGCAGGGCCAGGTAAAATTTCTCCGAAACTCGACTGGGCCGAGCTATGAAATCTCCAAACCTTGGCAGGGCCAAGTAAAATGTTTTCCGAAACTCGGCTGGGCCGAGCTACAAATTCTCCGGACCTCGGCAAGGCCGAGCCGCGAACATTCGAGCGAGACATAAAATCACCGAACTTCGAACCAAGATAAGGAGCGTGTTCCGCCGAACAATCTCCGGACCGCCGCTTGCGAACCTCGACTAGTTCGGATAATGCGGGATCCTCGCCTAAGAGCGAGCGGGACACCTTTGTACCCCACTACCAACAACAATAAGCTTGGCACAGAAGAAATAGAGGTTGAGAAACAGAATAGAACTCTCTTTATTGCCATCAAATCCAGTTACAAATGCCTGAAAGGCGTTACAAGAGTATTGAAATGCATAAAATAAAGACAAGTACAAAGCTCGGGCAACTGCTCCAAAGCAGATTTGGGCAACTGTGATGCTCCGACGTTCGGACTGCCGAACCAGATAAGCCGCATCCAGTCAGCTCGAGCCGATAATGGCCGGGCGACATGGACCAATAGTTGCGGCCAGCTTCAGTCAATAATGATATCTCGGTGACCCAACCGAGATATCAGGGTGGCCATCCCAAACCACCCAATCGAGGGACCCCCCGGCGAGCAGGCAGGAAGCCAGCGGACCCGGCGTCGGAACGCTCTCCCAAACCGAGTGTGCACCGCCCTACCTTGCCAAGGCTCAAGGACAAGGTGTCGGCGGGCGGCACGCTTTCACCCCCTCCCCATGTGGCAAAAGATTCCCCAGGCGGGCGAGCCCAGGAATCCAAACCGGGGGGGAGGCGAAATTCACTCAAACCATGGGGAGTTCGTGTGCACTTCCTACCATACGTCCCCGAAGGAGAACCACAAAGGTCACACCGGAAGAGCGTGTGTGCGCTCTCCGTGTGATCTCTGCGCCCCCCCTGTGCGCTCTCCATATGATCTCCGGGACTCATCCCCTAAGGGCGAGCCATTCTTCAGCAGCTCCTTCATCGTCCCAGCTATCCGGTGGCGAAGGGCTTTATGAGAGGAAAGCTCGGTCCTCCTACTCGCAACAGCAGAGAAACGAGCATGATGGAGACTCTAATGGGAAAGGAACTTTGGGGACAACCAAACACGACCCCCTCTTCCCTTTTTTATAGGCCAAAAATGGACCGGGAATAATTACCAAGGCTATAAGCCCCGAGATTCAAACACCTGGGCCATACCTCCACGTGGCCTCCCAGGATGAAAGCGGCGCCCTATTGCGCGCCAAGCCCACCGCCTGAATTATGACGTATGCGAAGATTTCCTCTTGATCTCGAATTGCGATCATTAAATGCAGAGGATCATCCACTAGCATTACGGAAACTAGCAGGTTCAGGAGATCGTCCTACGAAAACATGATCCTCCAATGGTAAACGGTTGCGTGCGCCGTACGTCAAGACGACCCACATGGGAAAAGAACACTTTTCGGAAGGCACCAAAACAGCTTTATGTTCCCCACAGTGCCGTATCATCAATTTTGGTGAAATAAAAGCCGGTTTACCTGCAGAACGGTAGGGCGCTGGCAGGATAGCAAAAAGAACGAAAACCAAATGTCCATCGATTGCTTCCCAGCGAAGTTAGTCGCTCGAGGAACTCGTGCGACAAAATCGGACGCCCCAAAACAAAATGAGCGTGAAGGCTATACAAACTATCCTTTCATTCAACGAAAAATGGAGCGACCAAAGGAAACGAAAAATACTTCGGCAACCACACTCATACCTTTGCCAACCTACCTTTGCTCGTCGGCCCTAGCCGATCTACCTTCGCTCGTCGGCCCTAGCCGACCTACCTTCGCTCGTCGGCCCTAGCCGATCTATTCCGCCTGTCGGCCCAAGCCGATCTATCCTGTCCGTCGGCCTTAACCGACTGGCTTCATTTCTCAAGTTTTAATTAGACACAAGCCGAACCAGATCGTTTATCGGTTCGCCAGTCAGGGCTATTGCCCCGCCTTGGGCCAAGCCAATGCATTCCCATGATCCCAAAATAAAGATGACCAAAAAGCGTCAACAAGCCATAAGTCGCTCGCAATTGAGGCGAAATTTGGAGCAAAGGGCCATCCAAAGAAAAACACCCAAATAAAATAGAAAGTTCATTCATTAAGAGACATCAGTCAAATTTTTAGAAAGCAAAGCACAGAGGTGGCTCTTAAGGGCCGGGAACACATCAGTTCTGGAGGAACCCTCGGTTACATCCGCAGAGGTGTGACTAGATTCGCCTTTCTCTAATGCCTTCGCCCCTTCAGCGGCAGTTTGCGATCATCCCTCAGAAGTTGCGGCTTCGCTGGGACCCGGGGCATCACCAGGATCAGTATCAGAAACATCGATGTATTCATCCTCCTCTTCTCCTTCGGACTCACCGTTGTCAGGAGCTTCAGTATCCAGAAAAGAGAGATCCCATTCCGGGTGCTCACTGGATATCTTGTCTTTACATTCTTCCATTCCATGTTGAAGGCGTCAACGCCGATAGCGTCCTGCTCCCCTTTGAGTATGGCGAGCTGCACCTTAGCCTCAGCAGCCTGCTTCCAGCCTCCGCAACTCGAGCCCGTAGAATAACATTTTGCTCCTCGAACTCACCGGCCCGCGCCTCGAGTTCTAAGCTCTTATTGCGGCTAGACAAGAGCTCGCCTTGGAGAGCCCGATTCTCCGATCTTAACTTCGCCGTCTGCAAAACCAAAATCAGTCGGCATCACAAGAGACCAACTAAAGAAACTAAAAGGGGGGGGGGGGGATGAGATCGTACCTCCTCCTCTCGCCTGGCCAACCTTTTGGTCAGCTCCTCGGCCTCACCCCTGGCCCTTGTCCTATCAGCTCCGACAGCTTGACCCTCTCCTGGAGAACATTAATCCTTGACTGTTTGGCTTCGACCTCTTCCCGGGCTTGGGATAGCTCGTTGCTTACCCGAGCCATCATCCCCTGGTGCCATTTAGCGTCGTCCCTCAAGTCGGCGATTTCTCTATCACGCCGCTTCAGTCTCTCCTCCACTTCGTTGAGCATTCTGGTCAGACGCTTTCTCTCGTCGGCAGCTTCCCTTCCCAGCCAACCCAAACTCTCACTATGTTCCCGCGCATCGCCTTCACCTCCTCAGAAAGCTTGGACTCAACTCTGGCCAGCTCCAGGCACGCGTCCTCATTCTTCGCCAGGAGTCCCTGCAACTCCTCCACTTTGCATTTTTGCTTGGACGCTTCAGCTAGAGCGGCCTGATACACCGCCTTCATCCCCTCCAAACCTCTGTTGCTACTGGCCAGAAGTTCCTCGAACTTCTCAGACACCACCACTCGCGATCGGAGTTCAGCGTTGTCTCTCCTGGCCTGAATGCTGGCCCCCGTCGCCAAACTCAGACGCCAACACATCGCCCGAGAAAGCAAAACACTCTACAGGATAAAAATAAATAAGAATATACCATTAAGTCAGCCAAAATGTATCCACTACCAAGGAATGACAACTCACCCGCGAGGCATAGGCCCGTGTCATCCTTATCAGGGTCGTATTATCGATATCAGGAAGGAGATGGACACTTTCAGCCATGCCTTGCTGCCCGAATGCAGCATCAACCAACTCCAAATCTACAAACTTGTCCACCGAGGGATCCGCACCCGGATACAAGGCCGACCTCATTAAGGCAGAAAACGCCTCCTCAACACCCGCGTTCGAGCTACCGGGCTGGTCATCTTCGCCCAAGGAGCCTACCCGAGCGACCTCCGACTGAGAAGCCGTCAGCTTCCCAGCTTCTTCCATCAGAATTTTGGCTTGAGTCTCCTCAGATAACTCGGCCAACCCAAGCGCCAGCCTCCCCAAAATCCTTCTCGGAGGAGTCTCCATCGCGGGACTCTTACCCCGCTGAGACCCCACTTCCATCGCGTCGCCTTCCATCGCTGTCACTTGCACCTCCCCTGCAGGCTCCGCCGGAGCCTCTATCTGGCCTACTTCTTGAAATGCTGCGGGCGACCCAGCGTCACTGCCACCAGACTCCCCCGCAGGAAGACCAACAGGGAGCTCACCCTGAACCTCATCGACTACAGCTGTTCCCTCTCCCTCTCCTACTGGAATCAGTAGGGGTCCCGCGGAGGCGGAAGGCCCCCCAGAAATGACCGCTTCCGCCAGATCCATCGTCGTTTCCTCTTTCATAGGGGACCCGACCAGACGAGCCAACGGAGTCTCATCTGAGCTATCCGATATCTCCAATACGGAAGGATAAGGAATCACAGCTGTCCTCCCTGAATCCTCCTTCGCCCCGGTGCTCCTATCATGACCGCTCCGGCGTCCGGCGAGCTCCTTGAGGAGGTGTGAGCCCTTTTCTCGGGCCTGCCACTATCCACGCTGTTGCTCTCCCCTGGGTGCTTGCCTCTCTTCCTCTTGGCGAGGCTCGACAATGCCGACCTCTTGGCTGTAAGAATGGAACATATGCGATTAAATCCAAACACATTCGTCAGGTAGCATGCAACGGAGAAAGTAAAAGGGAAGACTCACCTTGCGGGTCCAGGGGGCTAAGCCCGGCGGCGAAGAGGGCCCCCTCCGATAACATATCGTTGGCCGAAAACACTTGGCCATTGCGGAGGACGTCCAAATCTCTCTCCTCCTGCTCTGACAAAACCGGATGCGTTTCCGCATCCCTAACAAAGCTTCCCCATTTCCGAGGGAAGTCGGAACCAATATTTCCATCAGCAATAACGAACTGACTCTTCCACCCCTTGATAGAGGATGGCTTATCCATAATCATGTTGAAGGACCTCCGAGGTCCAATGTATGGCCACTCCGATTTCCTTCCGGGTATCAGATGATAACAAGCACGAAAAAGAGGGAGAGTGGCAGCAATCCGGATTTGGTGGCACATTGAGATAAATCCGATGATGCTCCGCTAGCTGTTCGGAGCCACCATCGTTGGACAGATATTGTAGTGAGTCATGATCTCCTTCACCAAGGGATGGAGAGGAAAACGGAAGCCCGCTTTCAAGCTGTCTTCATAAACGAAGACCCCGCTCTCCAGATCCCGCGAGACCCTATGTCCAGGCTCCGGCACTCGCAGGACGACATCTGGGGGCATGCCATACCACTTATGAATCCTTCCCACATCCTCAGCAACAATCTCCGAAGCTACGTCGTCGGGGCTCATCGTCATCTTAGCCGAGAAAAGCACCAGGCGAAATGGCGAGCGTTGCGAGGGGGGAGACTCTTCAAGAAACAAAACGAGAGAATGCTACAAACACGTATTATAGTGTGGCTATCGCTTTGCTTCCCCGCTAAGGAAGCCATCTTGGAAGGACGAGGCGCCCTGCCCCAGGCGTCTGGAACCGCCTCGACAAACGCCGTATTAATCGGGATTCGCAACGTGGCGTATTCCCAACAGTCACTCTTGGAGGAGCCTTACCCACGAAGGCACGATGACCCTGCCGCATTAATTAGAGCATCATTGCATGGGCTGTCTAAACCAAATCGCTCCATCCAAAATGTGCCACCTGGACTTATACTCCCTATGCCCGAACCTACGCTTCGAACTAGGGAGTGGAGGGCATGTGTTGAGGGACAAAATCGTCATTGCATTGATATCCGTGCAAGTAGGCTAAGACCGACCTCCTACCTTCATCTCCCCCAAGCTTCCAGTAGCTCGGCTCTCCCGAGCTTCCATAGCCCAGCTCCCCCGAGCTACCATAGCTCGTCTCTCCCGAGTTTCCATAGCTCGTCTCTCCCGAGCTCCCATAGCTCAGCTCCCCCAAGCTTCCATAGCTTAGCTCCCCCGAGCTCCCATAGCTCGTCTCTCCCGAGCTCCCATAGCTCGGCTCCCCCGAGCTTCCATAGCTCGGCTCCCCTGAGCTACCATAGCTCATCTCTCCCGAGCTTCCATAGCTCGGCTTCCCCGAGCTTCCATAGCTCGATTCCCCCGAGCCTCCATGGCCCAGCTCCACTGAGTCACCCACGATCCGATACTCACCTCCGCGGAACCTGACGCGAGAGAGCCTAAGCCTACTGTAACAACCTCTTAGGCAAGGAATCATGCTGAGAAGTGGTCTAGAACCTATCAAGGCTACCTTGGACCTACACACCTACCAGATCTCAAGCCATCAAGGAGCTCTCCTAACCGTCGATCTCCTAACAGACAGGATGTGGATCCCAACAGCCCCACAACGGCCTGATTCGATCCACCTCCGTATCCTAACAACCTCTGAACCTTCCAGAAGGCGCTCAAGATCCAGGTGACAACCTATAAATATCACGCTCACAGATCCCCTCAGGTACGCGCGCGCTCACACCCTCACTCCCACTCTCTTGCTCTCCTGCTGCTCGTCGGTGCTCTCACCTCCTAGAGTTCCTGATTGGCCGCCCCCCAGAGAGACTCTCCGGAGAGATCCACCTCCCCATTTTCTGATTGATCACCGATTTCCTCCCCATTGACTTGAGCGTCGGAGTGTCTTCCGCGGAGGGCCACCCCCAACGCCTCTCGCGCGAGGACTTGTGTGCAAGTCCGCCCCCTGGAGATCGATTGCGCCCGAGTCGGAGGACGGATCCCGGCGGCAATAGATTGGCGCTAGAGGAAGGGCCTCAAGTCCCATTAAAACTTGAAGAAAGGAGATAAGGATCCTAATCTGGAGTAAAACCTCTCTAATGGCCAATCGGAGAAGAGCAACATCTGAAGCCCAAGATTAGGTCGCTTCCCAGAGGCCTGATCCAACGAGCGGTGTAGCGCCGCAACCTTCACTGGTCGAAACCCCGTCACCGCCTGCTATCCCGATGACCCAGGACCAGTTCGCCATGCTTGTCCAGCAAGTCCAGGCCCTGACTCACCTGATCCAGGAGTGCCTTACGACCCCTCCTGCTCCACACTTTCATAAGGAAGCCGCGATTCCTTCTTCACCAGCAACTTCCTCCTCCGGTCCGCATAAATCCGCGGACCCCCCGCGCCGGCATCGAAGGGACAAATCAGTCCCACGAGGCGGTTATGATAGGGATCCTCCCAGATCTCGGCGAGCCCGGTCTCTCTCTCCGGTGACCTCCCACCATGATTCAACGCCATCCCTGCGATCCTCTCGCCCAGCTCCTCCTCTGACCGGCGAAGAGGAGATCCGTCGTCAGATCCAGGAGATGCGTCAGGAGCTGGATACCGCCAAGCAGGCCCATCCGCCTCAGCCCAAAGTGGAGCAGGGCATCCCTTTCTGTAAGGGGATTATGGAGGAAGTGATTCCCTCCCATGTCAAGCTACCAGCCGTCGAGCCCTACCACGGCTCTTCTGACCCGGATGACCATCTTAGCAGCTTCCGGTCAATAATGATGTTCCACGGAGCATCTGACGCGGTCCGCTGCCGCGCTTTCCCCTCCACCCTCAGAGGATCCGCTCGAACCTGGTTCAATGCCTTGAAGCCAGGTTCCATTTATTCATTCGATGAGCTGAGCCGCCTTTTTATTGGCCAGTTCGTCAGCAGCCGCCACCACCGACGAAGATCTGACTCCCTCTCCGAGGTCAAGCAGAGAGAGGGGGAGTCCCTGAGAAATTACCTTGGCCGTTTTAATAAGGCCATGTTAGAGGTGGACCACCTTAATCATGAGGTGGCTATGTCCACCCTAGCCGGGGGAGTCTCGAAGGAAAGCGACTTCTACCTGGCTATGGAAGTCAGCTACCCCCCCTGCCTCTCTGATATGATGGCCCTAGCTCGTCTCTCCTGAGTTTCCATAGCTCATCTCTCCCGAGCTCCCATAGCTCGGCTCTCCCCCGAGCTCCCATAGCTCGTCTCTCTCGAGCTCCCATAGCTCGGCTCCCCCGAGCTTCCATAGCTCGACTCCCCCGAGCTACCATAGCTCATCTCTCCCGAGCTTCCATAGCTCGGCTCTCCCGAGCTTCCATAGCTTGGCTTCCCCGAGCTTCCGTAGCTCGATTCCCCCGAGCCTCCATGGCCCGGCTCCACTGAGTCACCCACGATTTGATACTCACCTCCGCGGAACCTGACGCAGGAGAGCCTAAGCCTACTGTAACAACCTCCTAGGCAAGGAATCATGCTGAGAAGTGGTCTAGAACCTATCAAGGCTACCTGAGAGCTACACATCTACCAGATCTCAAGCCATCAAGGAGCTCTCCTAGCCGTCGATCTCCTAACAGACAGGATGTGGATCCCAACAGCCCCACAACGGTCTGATTCGATCCACCTCCATATCCTAACAACCTCTGAACCTTTCAGAAGGTGCTCAAGATCCAGGTGACAGCCTATAAATATCACGCTCACAGATCCCCTCAGGTACGTGCACGCTCACACCCTCACTCCCACTCTCCTGCTCTCCTGCTGCTCATCGGTGCTCTCACCCCTTAGAGTTCCCGATTGGCCGCCCCTCAGAGAGACTCTCCGGAGAGATCCACCTTCTCATTTTCTGATTGATCGCCGATTTCCTCCCCACTGACTTGAGCGTCGGAGGGTCTTCCGCGGAGGGCCACCCCCAACGCCTCTCGTGCGAGGACTTGTGTGCAGGTCCGCCCCTTGGAGATCGACTGCGCCCGAGTCAGAGGATGGATCCCGGCGGCAACACATACGTACAGAGAATCCAACGTAATTTCATCCAAAAATCAGATTCATTAGGATAAAATACATGATCTATAATTTAAATATCATACCATTTTATCATTGAATACCGAATTTGTTTATAAAAGAAAAGGCTTATATCAGAATAAGAAATCTCTATTTTCATACTTTCTTTAGATTTTTTTATAGACCATTTGACTTCTGTTAATTAAGGTTACAATCATTTTTTTTCTCCTTTATTATTTATGATAAATCCAAAAGCTAGATTCATTCTTGATCACCTACATCATCTTCCTTCACTAATTCAAGCATGGAAAGGGTAGTCTAGAAACTTAAAAATCCTCGTACCCCACATTTTTCCTTCGTTGGTGCAAGCTACGGTCCATTTGGTAGCGGATTTGAATTAAATTTTTTATTTTTAAAAATAATAAATTTAACTCATATAGTAAAAAATGTGTTTGGCTGAACCGTTTTAAAAAATATTCTTTCAAAACGGTTCTAAAAATTTGAATGAATTTGAAAAATATCGGAGCGAAGTTTTTTTCGGATTCATCTTAGATGTTTTTCAGATTTTATCTTTCCTTTCTCTAAACGTTCGAAACTCATAGATTCATCTTCTTCCTTCTTCCCGCTATCTTTCTCCATGAGATTTACTGGTGCCTTATCCAAATAATAATAATTTTTGAAAATACCAACCAAACATATTCTCGAATGCTAAAAATCAACAAAATACAACTCAAATTTTTGGATACAATTCATATTTTCAAAAATAATTTTTTAGATCACGAACCAAATAGGGCCTACAAGATTTCTTTTTTTTCGTTGATGGATTTGTTGTTGAAGCCTTTACTTTCAGATTTTCATCACCATCCTAACCATCTGCACTCTTGGTGCATGAATTCATAAACTCACTGCATCTCAAGCATCATCACTTATTATTTGTCAGCCCGGTTGATTATCATGAAAAAGGCCCTACTCTCTGTCGCATACGAGATATCAAAGCTCTAATCGATTACCTATCCAGGGAGTAGATTCTTCTCACCCTTTTGATACGGATCATGGCTATATGTGTGC
This sequence comes from Calamus simplicifolius, assembly GCA_900491605.1. NCBI lineage: Eukaryota > Viridiplantae > Streptophyta > Magnoliopsida > Arecales > Arecaceae > Calamus > Calamus simplicifolius. The sequence goes on from UESW01003948.1 coordinate 1,383,083, forward strand.
ATGCACGATATTGTGATCCGATATTCTTACCACTTTGGATGCCATATGATGCGGGATAAAAAAGTCTCCACATAAAACGGCTGACATGGGTAGATAGGCCGGTCCATATTGGAACTACGGCCAACCCTCAAAGACCGAAGAACGCCCCCATCGACTTTTGCTTTGGCATCATCATTCGAACCAAAGCGACCGAATCTTAAGAGCCACCCGACTAATCCTCCTCTTTAGCCAACCATTAGCCTCACCGAGCTTCACTCCTAAGCCAGAGCGATCAAACCTCAACAGTCAAGAGCCACCCAACTGACGCTTCCCTCTAGCCGACCTTTGGCTCGCGCAGAATATCTCGGCCATCAGATCACTGGAATCATGAGGATCTCGAAACTCTTTTCCAAAGTAGTTTACAGATGAAAACGGAAGCTGGATAAGGCTCCCACTCTTCATGATTTGTGGGATCACGAATCCCTCCGATAAGGTATGACAATTCAACCTTATCATCGCCCAACTTTTACAACAATTCTTTAAAAATCAGGTAACCGCTTATCAAATCGTCTTCCTTTAAATACCTAGGCCTAAGAGCCCTAAAGAGAGAGCAATTCTATGAGAACTCCTCCCCTTCTTCTTTCAGAACCTTCTTATTATCTGGAGCTGAAGATTCTCCATAGACTTGGGTGTCGGAGGGTCCTTCGTGGAGGATTGCCCATCTCCTCATTATCTGGAGCTGAAAATTATCCACAGACTTGCGTCAGAGGGTCCTTCACGGAGGATCACTTATCTCCTTTCCTGGGATAAGACATTGTTTTGCAAGTTCTCCATAGACGGAAGAGCGTCACCTAGAACCAGACGTGCACTGCCACCTTGTGCCCAAGTCGAAGAATGAAAATTAACAGCAACACCATATAAAACTAAACAAAATCCTTAGGCATGCACATTGAGGGGCATTAATGCAGTCTTCGCATCTTGAAGTGCTGCTCATATCTATTTGGTATGAATTATGTACAAAAACTTAATCTGAAATAGCAATCTCAGCCTTGGAAAGTTATGCTTACTATTGCTGCTAATTTTCATTCTTCGGCTTGGGGACGAGGTCAATGGGGATCCGAACGATGATCTCATGGCTGATGAACCCGCAAAACAAGTCCTCGCATAGGAATCAGAGGAGATGATTCCTGTGGAAGACCCTTTGACACCCAAGTCGGTAAAAATCTTCAGCGAGCATATAAGAGGAGAAGGTTCTCGCAAAAGAATGCCTTAACTGCCTCTGCTCAAGTTGTGTCTGTGAAAATAGCCTTACCTGGGGGGTCCAGGAATGTGGCATTTATGTGCCACTAAGATGGCAAGTTATTACCTAATTTTTTTAGCATATTTTGAGAAGCTTATGGGATTGGTAACTAATCAGTCTTATCAGAAGTTTGAAACTTCATTAATCATGGTCGTATTTGGCTTCCATTTTCATTTAAGGAGGTTTAATTTATAATCTCCATAATTAGGAAGGTTCATCCTTTGAAATATTCGGCGTGGTATGAGGTGGCAATGATACTCAAGCCGAGGTATGAAGATGGCTGATGTGATGGTCGTTATGAACTATGCCTACTAATGATCTTGTTGGGGAAGATCGACCCTAGGGTCGGTGCTGATGCTAGCGTTGGTGCTCAAGGCAAATCCGACTCTGGTGTTGGTGCCAAGACTGACTCTGGAGTCGGTGCCAAGATCGACTCTGGAGTCAATACGAGACCAATGCTAAAGTCGAATCTAATGATGTGGCACCGGGCTCAGACAGAGAGAGGGGAGTCTGGACTCGTGATGGTCCTAGAGTCCGCTGGGAGTCAAGATCAGACTTGGAGTTGAAGCCGGGGCTGACTTCATGGAGCTGGGGCCATCTTGGAGCTGGGGCTGCCTTGGAAGCTGGGGCTGCCTAGGAAGCTAGGGCCGCCTTGAAGCTGGAGCCACCTAGGAAGCCGGGGTTGCCTAGGAAGCTGGGGCTGAGTCGGAGATGAGCTGAGGCCGACGAGAACCAAGGTCAACTTGCCGAAGCTGATTGAGACGGTCCGATGTCATTGAGGATGGGCAAGGCTGATAAGAACCGAGGCTGACTTGCCGAGGCCGACTACGATGAGCCAAGGCTGGAGAGGATGGGCAAGGCCGACGAGAATTGAGGCTGACTTGCTAAAGCTGACTGGGACAGTCCGAGGCCGGTGCGATCACTGTTGCCCATGGGGGTTCACTGGCCCCATCAGTTGACATGCATGTTTATTGATGCAGTGATGATTTTCTTCCGCATCACATGTCCCCCACTACATAGTCCGAAGCATGGGTTCGGGCATAGGGAGTAGAGTCTCAAATGACTTAATTCTATTGGAAAGATTCAAACATGCAAAGGCACATCATGATGTCCTTCGTGGTTAGCCTTTTTCCTTTATTCATGCTCTGAAAATCGATGACGGCTGTGCCGAGGCCCGAAGGATCTTTTACTTGGCCCTGCCATTGTACGAAGAAAGCTCGACCATGCTGAGGTTTGGAGAAAACTTCGATCGGCTATGCCGAGCTCCGAAGGATCTTTTACTTGGCTCTGCCAAGGTACGGAGAAAGCTAGGCCTTGTCAAGGTTCAAAGAAAACTTTGGTCGGCTATGCCGAGGCTCGAAGGATCTTTTACTTGGCCCTGCCAAGGTATGGAGAACTCGACCGTGCCAAGGTTCAGAGAAAACTCTGATCGACTGTGCTAAGGCCCAAAGGATCTTTTACTTGGGCCTGCCAAGGTACAAAGAAAGCTCGACCATGCCAAAGTTTGGAGAAAACTTCAGTCGGCTATGCTGAGGCCTGGAGGATCTTTTACTTAGCCCTGCCAAGGTATGGAGAAAGCTCGGCCATGCCGAGGTACAAAAAAAACTTTGGTCGGTTGTACCGAGGTTCGGAGGATCTTTTACTTGACCTTTCCAAGGTATGAAGAAAGCTCGGTCATGCCGAGGTTCAAAGAAAACTTCAATCGGTTGTGCCAAGGCCCGAAGGATCTTTTACTTGATCCTGCCAAAGTACAAAGAAAACTTAGCCATGCTAAGGTTCAGATAAAACTACGATCAGCTGTGACAAGGTTTGGAGGATTTTTTACTTGGCCCTACCAAGGTACGGAGAAAGCTCGGCCATGCCGAGGTTCGAAGAAAACTCTGGTCAGCTGTGCCGAAGCCCGAAGGATCTTTTGCTTGGCCCTGCCAAGGTATGGAGAACTCGGCCATACTGAGGTTCGAAGAAAACTCCGGTCGGCTGTGCCGAGGCCTGAAGGATCTTTTACTTGGCTTTGCCAAGGTACGGGGAAAGCTCAGCCATGCCGAGGTTCGAAGAAAATTCCGATCGGCTGTGCCGAGGTTCGGAGGATCTTTTACTTGGCCCTGCCAAGGTACGAAGAAATGGACTCGTAGGTCAATAATGGAGCAGGATCTGCCTTTAATCCATAGCTCAGAGAATATGATTATTCACTAGAAAATATTCAAATCAAAAAGTAAAGTTTTTATTACAACAAGCAAAATGGCTCGGTTTAGATGTGCTTCAATGATGATATACTCGAAGATTATCCAAGTTTCACATCCGAGGAATAGCTCTCCCATTCAAATCTAGACATATGGTGCGATCCCTCGGTGGTGGAGGAGGAGCCCTTTGGCGGCGAGGTGGGCTCGCAGGGTGAGCGCGTTGGTTCTTCTCTGAGCCTTTCTTTTCTTTCTTTTGGATTGTTCCGCTCGGGCCGACCTTCTCAATTCTTCGATCCTAGCATATTTGTCCGTCAGGGCCATCATGTCGAAGAGGTTGTTCGGATAGTTGACTTTCATGGCTAAGTAGAAGTCTCCTTCCTTCGACACTCTACCTGCTAGGGTGGATATGGCCACCTCATGGTTGAGGTGATCAACTTTCAACATGGTCGTGTTGAAATGATCAAGAAAGCTTCTTAAGGACTCTCTCTCTCGCTGTTTGACTTCGGAGAGGAAGTCAGACCTTCTTCGGTGGCAGCGACTGCTGACAAATTGGCTGATGAAGGAGCGGCCTAGTTCGTCAAAGAAATCGATGGAACTCGGCTTCAAACCGTTGAACCACATTCTGACGGACCCCCTAAGGATGGAATGAAAAGCTCGACACAAGATTGCATCTAACGCCCCATGAAATATCATGATGGATCGGAAGCTGCTTAGGTGGTCGTTAGGGTCGATGGCTCTGTGGTATGGCTCGATTGTGAAAAGCTTAATATGGGAAGGAATTACCTCCTGCATAATCTTATCGATGAACAAGATACCCTGCTCCATCTTGGGTTGAGGATGAAATGCCTGTCTGATGGCTTCTATCTCCTAGCACATCTTCCGAAGTTGTTGCTGCACCAGGGGATCTTGAACGGTAGGAGAGGTAGGACGGGGGGACCGTGGCAATGGCGTCGAGTCATGGCGAGAGAATACTGGAGACAAGTATTCTTATTACTTTCTTCTTCATTCTACTCTATTTTTTAGTAATAATTTAGGTAAGATACAAATATTATAAATTTTTTTATTACTTTCTTCTATATAATTCTCAATATATCTTAATCTTATATATATATGTGTGTGTTTGTGTGTGTGTGTATGGATGCATGCATGCATGTATATCAAATTATTTCTTTGCATAAGTATATTTTTAGGTTTGTATTAAATTATTTAAGTCGTCCTTCTTTCAATTTGTCCTCCATTGATATTATCTTCATCTTTTTTATGAATAACTTTATTTTTATTTTATCTTATCTTGGATTACCACGCATTCATCTCAATATTCTCATTTCAACCATATTCTCAACATTCTTATTTTATCTTATCTATTATATATAATTTTTTTATATAAAATAAAAAGGTGTAGTATATACATTTGTCTATATGATTTTTAATATTAATTTGTTATATACATCGCATTCAATGATCATTTCATTTTACAACTATCATAAGGGAATGTGATATGGCATATACAAAGTCTGTGTTTTTGCCTATAAATCTATAAGTGAAAATGGGAGAAAAATATCAAGACGTTTCTTTGTATTTTAAGCTTCTTCGCTTGAAAGAAAATTTCAAAACCCATACGCAATGTCTTTTGACAATTTTTTCTAGAAAAAGATAGCATGACTCTTCTTCATATACTTAATTTTTTCAACACCTTTCAATAGTGAGAAAATAACTCGTGAACAACTACTTCCGTTAATTTTGCTAAAATTATACTTCAAAGGCTTCTCTTCTCTTCCATTGCATTCTTTTTGTTATTTGAAAATGTTATCCTGGATTTGTCTCAATAGGAGATTTTAATGAAGAGTTCTCAACCATCAAACTAATAGCTATGGGCATAATTAACATAAAATGGTATGCTATACTTTTTTACTACAAAAATCTAAACTATCATAATTGCGTCATAGGATTTGAATTCAAAAAGCTTTCAGAAAATTTTAAAGGCGAAGGCAAGCCTAGATTTTTCTGCCATGTTTCTGTGTTCACAACGCAACGCAGTACTCCGAAGTCCGAAACAATTTTTGTTAACGCTGACATGCAGAAAGAGGTGATTCGTTCATCCAAATCCTTCTCTTTTCAAAACAAAACTTGCCGCTTCCCTGCGTCTGGTCAAACCCCAAGTCTTTGTCTCGACTCTCGAACACTTTTCCTGAGACCTATCAAATTTGAACTCGTCAAGAGTACGTGGCATCAGCTAAATCTTATCCTCATCCCATAAAAGCGATGCTATTCCCCATAGCGATTCTTTTTCTTTGAGTTCGAGAAAGCCGATATGAATCGATGATTGGGTTTGGGCAATCGAATGGTTGCTTAGAACCTTGGAATGTTAGCGGTCGACGAGATTCGTTGGTGGGTTTAGATTTTCAGACGTCCAATGAAGACACTTTGACCAAACCCGGAGAGCTTGACCGAGACAACACTAGCTTTCCTTCAACTTTTTTGGTGTGGGATTTCGTCGCAATTATGGACGAAAAGAGGAGAACAAAAGCTTCTTTGTAGTAAGCGTTGGAAGGAGGGAATGACGCGGTCACATCATCGTGTTATTCTTTACGTCTGTTATTTGGTCTTCCCTCGAAGCTCCATCACCCTACAACTAAAATAAATATAGCGACACAAAATGCATCACTAATACGTCGCTAAATTAAATTTATGATGTATTAGCAATGCAACTGTAGCATCACTGTAAGTCTCGTCACAGAATGAATTTAGTCGCAATTGTGTCGCTAAATAACGACTCAGTGACGCATTTATTGCATCGTAATATTTCAATGCAGTCTTTGCGTCATAATATTGCGACACAAGGTCGTTGCATCGCAATATTTAATAATAATATTTTAGAAATATTAGCGATGCAATTTCAGTCGCTAATGAGTCGCTAATTAAATTTTATAAAAAATATTAAAAATTAAAAATTAAAATTAAAATGGTTAAATTTAATATTGCGATGCAACCAAGTGCGTCACAATATGACGTTGCGTCTCAATATTTAATAATAATATTATAGAAATATTAGCGATACAATTTCAGTCGCTAATACGTCGCTAATTAAATATTTTTTAAAAAATAAAAAGATTAAAAATTAAAATGGTTAAATTTAATATGCGATGCATTCAATTGCGTCGTAATATTTAATAATAATATTTTAGATATATTAGCGATGCATGCGTCGCTAATTAAATTTTTTAAAAAATATAAAATATTATAAATTAAAACGGTTAAATTTACAAAAATTATTATCGAAATACTGATATTGATTGAAACACTAATATTAATCGAAACATTCATCATTAAATTTCTAAAAATAATTAATATATTAAAATTTTAAAGTTTTCATGTACAACACAAAAAAAAGTAAAGAAAAAAATACATCAAGAATCTCCACTATCATGATCACGTGGTGGCTGGAAACCCTGCGACATGCGGCTAACCAAATCCGCAATGATGCATCTGCTCTCTTATGTCAGAAGCTCGTGCTGAAGGACTTCCGTGCGCTGGTCGAACTCTGCTGAATCTCCTGCCGAATCCTGCCGAACCTCCTGCGAACCTCCTCTGTAATAGATCTCCGAATGTCCTCTAAACGCTCGGCAGGAATATCACCAGAATAGCGAACTGGAGGCCTGATGGGGAAAATATAGAAGCTCTAGTGCCCAGACCATAGACCCTGCGGTCTCGCGGCTGGGCACCAACAGCCTCCAAAAACACACGTCGACTCTCCTCTGCTGAGAGTTCGACGGGCGTCCCCCATCAGTGGAGTCGACCTGCGATGCCTGGGAGCGAAGCTCCTCGACTCGTGTCTTTGAATTATAAAATCAATAATAAATGAATCAATAAATTTCTCTAAATAAAATTTTAGAAATTAAACAGATACTAATAAAGCTAATTTCTTACCGCAACCTCCCGTGATCGCGTATCGACCCAGGAACCGTCCCTCCTGGTGTGTGTCGCCCTGAATAGACGAAACTCACCAGGATCTCCGCCCTCCTGCTCAGAGTACAACAACAAAAAAAATGATATTAATAAAGTATTTGTAAATAACTAAATTAGTAATTAAAATATTTATGTTTTCTTACCATACGGCGTCTGTGCTCCTGAATCGAAATGGAGCCCGAAGTGTGGCGGGAGAGACCCGTGCCAGGACCGCCCCTCTCGGATCGGCGGTTCGTGCTGGCTGATGCGGACCTCCTGCGCCAGCCATCAGACTGCCAGGCCTGCTGCCACTCGTGCCAAATACCCTCTGGCACATGCGCAGGATGCTGACCCGATGACCTCCAACGATGAAGCATGTCGGAGTATCGGCGTGCGTAAGAGCTTCCATGCTGCCCTAATGGCATCATGGATGGCAGGGTCCCACGTAAACTTTTTCTGCATTAAAATAAACAGTTAGTTTAAGAATTTATTAAGATTAAGAAATTATAAGTGATAAATTGTATTTAATAAGTTTACCTGAAACTCTGAAAAATAAAACTCCCTCGTGGCTGCAGATACATGGCGCCAATCGTAGCCACTGGGATCTGCACGCCTCTGAAATATGGAGCTGATGTGGCTCGATACATGATGCTGCTCAATAAATCTGTTAAAAAAATGCATGTTTATAAGTAATTGACTTAAAAACATAAACATATATTTTAATTAGTATATACTTACAGCCCATGAGCATCCAGTCGAAGTACGGTGCGGCCGATGGTGGAAGAACTCTCGGAGGTATGTGCCGATCGGCTGGATGGTAATACAATGCAGGATCACCGCCGACTGCTGAGAGATCGAAGGCTGTGCGATGTGTGGAGATCCGAACTCTCCATCTCCAAAGCTCATGTGATCTGATGCAGCAGGGCTACGTCCTGCTCACTCGTATGTCGTCGGTAGATCTACCTCTGCCCGTCATACTGAAAATACTAAAGATTCATGCAATTAAATTACGATTAATGATTGACTATGTAAAAATTTAACACTTATAAAATAAAGTTGAATTTAAAAAACCTCTATGTTTAATCGGTGTCATTTGTTTCGTGAAATGTTGGTTCAACATCCGATGCCGTATCGGACTGCGATTCAGTTTCATTATCATCGGAAGGAAACCGAACATTTGCATCCGCAATTTCTTGGACATCACCATTTGGATCTCTAAGTGATGTTTCAGGAGCCCTTGTGTCGTCCTCAATTGCATGCATTTCCATCTCATCCTCTTGAAATGCAGGGCACTCGGCTGATTGACTTGATGAACTCTCTAATACGATTGTTGAACGTGGGACGATTTTAGAAACAGCCCACCAATCTCGCTTGTCGTTGCGCAAACTTGGATATCCGCAGTAAAACACTTGCTGAGCTTGGGATGCAAGGATGAATGGTCATATTTCTGCAATCTTCGTCGATGGTTCACTTCAACCAAATTGTAGTCGTTATGAACCCTTTTGCCCACAGGAACTGTCGGATCGAACCAATCGCAACGAAACAATACGGTTCGTTTCATAGGCCAACCGGGATATTCAACTTCAACCACCTCTACTAACTTTCCGTAATAATCCTGCATATTTGCTCCAACACTTTCTCCTTTAACACACACGCCCCAGTTCTGCGTGCCTCTTGAAGCTGCTAATCGTTCAATCTGAAATTTGTACCCATTAACAAAATAGCCAGTAGAGGTTGTTACGGTCTTCAATGGCCATTGCGATAGACATTTAATGAAAATATTATCGGTTGTGGACCATGGACCGTTTACCTATAAATTAATAAGCTATTCACAACCAATTCAAAAAATAAAAGCCATTATTGAAATTGATTGAGTGATACTACTCACAAATTCATAAAACCAGTAAGCGAACTCCGTTTCTAACTTCTGCCCAATTGCAACTTGACTGATGTCGGGATTCATCTGTCGTTGTCTATCACAATACATCCTTATGGGATGATAAGGATTAAAACTTTGTTAGCAATTAAATATTATGGTATATTGTAATTTAAATTAGAAGTTCCAATTAAGCATTGAAGTATACACTTACTCAATATATGGATCGACTTCTCTACAGTTCATTAGGATGTAATAATGTGCTGCATTATACTCCATATCGCTAAGATTTCTTGACTTCTGCCCCCAAATGAACGGCCGATACCTTTAAAAATTGATATTCTACCATCATTAGGTTCTCCTTCGTCCACACATACGTCATCGTTACGACCAAGATTTCGGCTCCTCGTGTGGACGTGACCCTCAAAGTAATGCGAGGCAAAAGCTGAAACTTCTTCGACCAAGTGTGCATTGCATATAGAACCTTCAACCCTTGCCTTATTACGCACATTATTTTTTAACTTCTTAAGGTACCTATATGTAAAGTTGAAAAAAAATTAACCAATTTCTCGCAATGAAATAATATTTGAAATGTCAACATGTCTTAATGATGTATATATTTACCTCTCGAAAGGATACATCCAGCGATACTGCACGGGACCAGCTATGCTCGCTTCGTATGGCAAGTGAACCGGTAAATGCTCCATTGAGTCAAAAAAACTGGGAGGAAATATTCGCTCCAGCTTGCATAAAATAATTGAAATTTCCTCCTCAAGCCTTGCCATGGATGCAGAAGTAATGACTGCGGCAGATAACTCCTTGAAGAACAAGCTGAGCTCCGTCAATGCCTTCCAGACATGTTGCGGAAGCAACTCACGAAAAGCTATAGGCAATAACCGTTGCATGAAAACATGGCAGTCGTGACTCTTCATGCCGAACAACTTGAGCTTATGCATGTCCACACACCTACCGATATTTGAGGCATAACCATCTGGAAATTTTAACCCTCTAAGCCAGTTACATAAAACTTCTCGTGAATTTCTGTCAAGAGTGTAACAGGCTTTAGGATAGGTCCCGTCGGCACTCCTCCTCAAATCACCTCTTCTGCAATACTGATTAAGTTCTTCTCTTGACTTTGCAGTGTCTTTGGTTTTTCCCGGGATGTTTAGCACCGTGTTAAATATGTTATCAAAGAAATTTTTCTCGATATGCATAACATCCAAGTTGTGCCGGATGAGATTTGTGCTCCAATAAGGCAAATCCCAAAATATACTCCGCTTCTTCCAGTTATGTTCTTTACATATACGGCCATTTATTCTATCTGCATCTGGTTCCCAAGCATACCTCAACCCCAAATGCTCTATAGTATCAAATATATCCGTGCCGGACCTAACCGGTTCGGCGAATTTTGTGACTGCTTTGTTCTTCCGGAAGGCGATCAAGTTACGCCTGTAAGGATGATTTGGAGGCAAGAACTTCCTATGATTATCAAACCATGACTGCTTACCACTCTTCTGCAATGTAAATGCATCCGAATCATACATGCAATGAGGGCATGCCAGACGTCCAGCAGTGCTCCAACCAGACAACATTGCATATGCCGGGAAGTCACTTATTGTCCACATCAAAGCAGCTCTCATGATGAAATTCTGTTTCATAGAAATGTCGTAGGCTACGACTCCTGTTTCCCACAACATTTTCAATTCGGCCACCAACGGTTGCAGGAAGACATCAATCTTTTCCTTTGGATTTGATGGTCCTGGAACCAAAACTGTCAAAAACATTGCAGTATCTTTCATGCACTTCCATGGAGGAAGGTTATATACAGTCAGTATCACAGGCCAACATGAATACTGTTGGCCCGCTTGACCAAATGGTTGGAAGCCATCGGTACAAAGACCTAATCTCACATTCCTTATATCTTCAGCGAAATCAGGATGATTTTCATTGAAATGCTTCCAAGCTTTTGAATCTGATGGATGCCGCATTTCATCCTCTTTAGATTCATGTTCGGCATGCCATCTCATATCAGCAGCTGTAGCCTCAGATCTGTATAATCTCTGCAGGCGTGGAGTAAGAGGAAAGTAATGCATCCTCTTGTAAGGCACACTTTTCCTCCTACTTGTACTAGCTCCCCCTTCGCCATTTTTGTACCTCGATTGCCCACAAATCTTACACCATCTCAGCTCTGAGTCTTCACCCCAATATATCATACAATTGTTCAAGCAACAATCGATCTTATTAACTGGGAGCCCAAGCCCACGCAACAACTTCTTCGTTGAGTAAAAACTGTCTGCTACAACATTATCATTTGGCAAAATTTCCTTGATTAACCCAGCTACAGAATTGAACGCCTTTTCTGATAATCGATGTTCTGCCTTAATATTCAACAACCGAGCAGCCGTAGACAACTGGGAATGACCCTCACAACCAGGATACAATTCTTGATTTGCAGCACGCAACATATCATAAAATTGCTGTGCATCTGGATTTGGTTCTTCCATAAATGTATTCTGATTGAATTCATTACCCGATGCATTCATCACCATTTCTTCATATGTGTTTAAATTCACAAATGGTTCATCTACGGGAATTGACACTTGTTGGCTTGTAACAACTGCTGGAATTTCCTCTGGTTCACCATGACAGTACCAAACATCGTAATCAGGAACAAACCCCTTTTTACACAAATGCACCTTAACAGTTTCAACATCTCTGTAGGCTTTATTCTGACACCTGTGAAAGTTGCATGGGCACCTAATCCTAGGCCCATCCATCCATTCAGGTTGGCTACATGCAAATGCGATAAATTCTTCCAATCCATTCAGAAAATCTGGATTAAGCAAGCCATCTTTTATCCTTGCATACATCCACGAGCGAGCCCCGCTCATTTTTGACCGACTTATACAATTTCTGGTAAACCATTAAAGGAAACCACATTATAAAACTATATTAGCATTACTAAATATATAACTAAATTATTTCTTTTACACAACTAAGGTTAATAACAACCATTTAAATCATTTATAACTAAACCAATTTTTTTTACACAACTAAGGTCCCTACCCTGCAAGGCCGGGCCACGGCTACGATCCTTGGCGTGCTAGCAAGGACCGAGGCACAGGTTCATGCCAGGCTAATGCTAGGGCTTGAGTTCGGGTCGGGCCGCAAGGCGGTCCGTTCAATCATGAGACTTCACAAGCATTCAAGTGTCCTAAATTAATTCCACCTTCACTCCATGTCTAAAAGGTAAGGCCCTATCCCATTCAAGAATATTTTTTGTGATATGTTATTCTGCTATTAATTATCATCGATCGGTTACGTGAAATTTTAGAAGCATTTCCCCATATGTTCTCCTAATGTGTGAAGTGTTGGGAATTGTATCCTAAAGCCAATAATTTGATGATTGTACTGATGTAAATTGTATATAAATTGATATATTAATAAAAGTTATTTGGCAGTTTATTCATTACAAGAACATCTTTTTAAAACTCCTAATAGTAATGAAGCCCTCAGGATCTTCCTTCACGATAAAGGAGGATTTATCTTTAAAGGTCCTTAAAAGAGTTCGCGACTAAATGATATACTATGACAGGGCCATAGTACTATCAATTATAGGACATTGTATCATATTTGTTGGTTGTCCTCTTAACCAAGGAGTGTAGAGACACTGGTATGACATACAGGTGAAAGTGTAGGAGTACATTTCATCGAACGTGACTCATTTTCGGATACTCTACTGTCAAGAGTTAATCCGAGAAGATATAGGTATAAGTATCCTTCAGACCTGAAGATCACAACCAGTGGCTTACAAGAAACTTATTGTTTAGGTGCCAGACCACCTGGATTTTTAATCCAGCTACGAAAGGTTACTGGATGCAGTCAAGTACTTGTGGTAGTCAGTTGTGGATCAAGATGGAATTTGACATATCCCGTTAGAAGGAGAAATGCTTGTGTTTCAATTTAGCAAGACGTTGGCCAAGGAACTTCATGTGAAAGTTACATGATCACTAAAATTGAAATCACTTTATGGATTTGCTGTTTAGAGTTGACAGGCTTTTAAGCCATCCTTAGCATTTGTGGTCAAGAGGATGAATTATATGGTAACCATTCTTAGGGTTCTTGGAGTTTGCTCGGCAACTCTTCGACCTATCCGGACGTCGGGTTCCATTGCTAGATGGGCACATCGATTAGTATAGAAAATTATTTCTATGCTACCGGCTTAGGTTCGAACCTAGAGAGTCACACGCATAGAAGTTTCCTAGGATGATCTATTTGTTGATCAAGGATTGAGAATCGTATATGATTTAATTAATCAATTTGATTGATTGAATTATCTCAATTGGATTAAGTACAAGTGAATAAGATTCAATTTGGTTTAAGTCTATTAGAAGGACTAATCAATTTCAAATATTGATTTGAAATTAGATTTGATTTGGATTTAAATAGATTTAGGATTAGCCAAATTTGATTTGGGCTAGGACCTTGATCTATATTGGTTTAATCCAATAAATTCAAGTTAGCTTAAACCAAAAATCCAAACCCCATGTGTGAAAAAGGTTTTCTCGCATGATGAGATAACTAAAATCTCATCTCGTGAGAAATTAAATTCTCATGCAGAATTTAATTTATAACTTTAGTCTTTTTCAAATGATTCCCAAGTTCAAAAAATAATTTTGCTAAAAGGTGCCTCTTTGGAAGAGCACTCCATACAACTCTCCGTGCATTGACAAGTGTGTGAATTAATGTGCCTCTTTGGAAGAGCACTCCACACAACTCTCCGTGCATTGACAAGCGTGTGAATTAATGTGCCTCTTTGGAAGAGCACTCCACACAACTCTTCATGCATTGATAAGTGTGTGAATTTAATATGTCTCTTTGGTTTTCACAAAAACAGCGGAATTCTAAATGTTAGAATTCAATAGGCTGGCTAATATGAAACTATAAATAGAGGACATCCCTCACCAGATAACAACACACAAGATCAAAAGATATCAAAAATTCTAAACAATTAGAACCAAGTGTTACAGTTCTAAGAGTTAGAACATAAAATTCTGGTGTGATTTTAGTGTTAGCAAAAGCTTGGTGGATTTTGGAGGAACATTCAAGTGGAAGAATTCAAGATCAGCAAAATTGTTTTTCCGCGAGCTAGCACTCCCGAAATCCGATCATTCGGGGGCTTCACGTGGACTATACTAGAGGCCGAACGATTGAACGGCTGCAGAGCACAAAGGATTTACCTACTGTTCTTAAGGTGAGTGATTTGATCCTAGGATTTACCTACTGTTCTTAAGGTGAGTGATTTGATCCTTAGATTTAAGGCAGGCTTCAAGATGGGTAGTATGACTTCTCATCTTGAAGATTAAGATATGATCTTAATTATTTTTTATATGCAATACTTAGATCAAACGATCATATAATATAGGCAAAGATATGATCTTGATGCATGTTAGAAAGATTAATATGTAATCTTTAAATTTCCGCATTGATAATTGTTATCAAATTTTAAAATATGCATGCCTCGGGGATTAACTCTCCCAACATGGAGAACGTATGAGCAAATACAAACCGCTATCTCAACCAATGATGATTAATAGCAGACTAACATATCGTAAAAAATATTCTCAAACTGTCCACCAGGACAATTTGAGAATTGCAAGACTAAGTCTTACAAATTCTCAAATAGGTCTAAAGGTTATAGTGCTATGAGAAATAACATGAAAATCCAAAGACAATCGAACTTATGCTTGTTATTCAGAAATTCTTGTCAATTCCGTAATAAACTCATTACATAATTCTATGTGAAGACTAAAATATAAATCATTGAAACTACTAATTTGGTGCTGAAAATTAAATAGAACTACAACAAGACGTTCATTCTAGCATTACATAATTTAATGCATCATTCAATTTGAAGCAGGATGTAAATAATCAAGATATAATATGATATTATAAAATCATATTATAATATGATATTATAAAATCATTATAATATTATATTATAAAATCAATAAAATTAGAACTCACATATGTCAAATGTTCACCAATAAACTGTCATACATAGTTTAATAGACTGAGAAATTGAACCATGACTATATAAAAATCACTAATCAATTATGGCTGAATTAATTTAAAACATAATAGGCACTAAATAATCGTAAAACAATTTCTTTAATTAATTTACTATCGATCAGAATCACTAATTAGCAAATACTACATTGATGTTATATTGCAACCATTATTTATTAGAATACCATAATTTATTGTTTTATTTTATATTATAATATTATGAACTAATATAAGTTAATATATATTATATAGATATTATTAATAAAGTGTCCTAAATTAATTATCATAAACATACTTTTTTATGATCACAGTGAATATTATAAGTTAAAGGGATAATAAATTTTATTTTTCTAATTTAATAACAAAAAATTCAAATATTGAATGATATCATAATTTCATATTAATTTATAATGAGTTTATTATAAATAATTTTTTATTGGTGAAAATGAATATAATATTAAATTTAATATTGTAACAAGAACTTATAATAACATTCTGACAATAAGACATGCATGAAGAAAACTATTTTGAATTTATTTTAAAATTTCATCAAACCCAAAATAGTTCAATATATTGATGTTATAGAATCATATATATTATATTATAATATCACATAATATAATATTTTATATAATATTAAAATAATACTATACTGTATTCTAATATTATTGTAATATATTATTTATTTAATAATAATATTACTATAGGGGTTTTCTAAATTTAATTGATATAATAATACTTTTAAATAAACTATTAAAATTAAAATATTAAAATAGCTTACTAATAATATTTTTAATATTAATAATTAAATAGTTTAATCAGTAAAATTGGTTATGAAATATATTTTGTAATATTAAAGAATAATATTTTGTAATAAATATTTTTTTATTATAATAGTTTATCAATAAATAATAAATTATTAAGATTAAAATATTAAAATAGCTTACTAATAATATTTTGCAATAAATTTATTTTTTATATTAACTTAATAAAAAACCCATCCCTATTTTTATTTATTTTATTTTTATTTTTTTGGTGGCCTGGCCTTAGGCCACCATGGCCAGGCCACAGACGGCCATGGCCGGGGCCGTGGCCGGAGAAGACGGGAGGAGGGGGGGATTTCCTCCCTGTTAAATTTTTTTCCCGTGGCCTGGCCACTGTGGCCAGGCCACGGCCGCAGCCGTGGCCGTAGAAGACGGGAGGGGGGGAGGGGTTCCCCCCTGTAAAATTAATTTTTTCCCGTGGCCTGGCCACTGTGGCCAGGCCACGCCGGCCACGGCCGCGGCCGTGGCCGGAGAAGACGGGAGGGGGGGGATTTCCCCCCCCCACTATTAAATATTTTTTTTCCCGTGGCCTGGCCACTATGGCCAGGCCACGACCGGCCACGGAGGTTCCCCCCTGTTAAATTAATTTTTCCCATGGCGAGGCCACGACCGGCCACGGCCGCAGCCGTGGCCGGAGAAGACGGGAGAGGGGGGGATTTCCCCCCCCCCCACTGTTAAATTTTTTTCCTGTGGCCGCAGCCATGGCCGAAGAAGACGGGTGGGGGGAGGGGTTAAATTAATTTTTCCCGTGGCCAGGCCACGACCAGCCATGGCCATGGCCGTGGCCAGAGAAGATGGGAAGGGGGGGGATTCCTCCCCCCCCACTGTTAAATTTTTTTTTAGAGGGAGGGAGAGGAGTACCTAGTGAGTGATTCGGGTGCTAGAGAGCCGCCGGAGAGCCGCCGAACGTGGGGAAGACGGAGGACGAGAAAGGAGAAGGTGGGAGGGGGGGGTTCGGGCTCGTGAGGAGGAAGAAGAAAGGGGGATCCACACGGATTTATGAATCAGGATTAGCGACACAAGATTGCGTCGCTAATATGTTGCTAATCAGCGACGCTAATTATGCATCGCTGATTGCGTCGCCAAGTTGCCGCCATTAGGCATTTTGGCAGAAAATTAGCGACGCATCTGATTTGCATCGCAATATTGCGACGCATATGCTATGCGTCGCAATATTAGTTTAAAATTTTAATATTATAAATATTGCGACGCAAATGCAATGTGTCGCAATATTTGTATTATTAAATTAATAAATTAATATCAATATTGTGATGCATAATGGATGTGTCACAATATTATTTGTTAATTTAAAACTAATATTGCGACGCTTCCATTATGCGTCGCAATATTGCGACGCAATCATAATGCGTTGCAATATTAGTTTGTTAATTTAAAACTAATATTGCGACGCATCCATTATGCGTCGCAATATTGCGACCCAATCAAATGTGTCGCAATATTAGTTTATTAATTTAAAACTAATATTGCGATGCATCCATTATGCATCGCAATTTTGCGACGCATCGCAATTTTGCGACGCATCCATTATGCGTCGCAATATTGTGACACATCCATTATGTGTCGCAATATTAGTTTGTTAATTTGAAACTAATATCGCGATGCATTACGTCGCAATATTAGTTTTATTAATTTATAAACAAATATTGCGATGCATTATAGCTTGGATCCGATCACTGCGATCCATCCGATCGGCGACGATCCGATGGTTGCGATCGATCTAAGCCATGATCCCGATCTGCGATAATCGATTCGACGGTTGCGATCCATCTGATCGGCGACGATATCCGACGGTTGCGATCGATTGAACCCATGATCCCGATCAGCGATGATCGATCCGACGGTTGCGATCCAACTAATCGGTGACGATCCGACGGTTGCGATCGATACAGGCCATGATCCCAATCGGCGATGATTGATCCGACCGTTGCGATCCAACCGATCGGCGATGATCCGACGATTGCGATCGATCCAAGCCATGATTCCGATCGGCAATGATCGATCCGACCGTTGCTATCGATCCGATCGGCGACGATCCGATGGTTGCGATCGATCTAAGCCATGATTCCGATTGGGGATGATCGATCCGACCGTATCGATCCATCCAATCAGCTATGATATCCGACAGTTGTGAGTGATCCAAGCCATGATCCCGATCGGTGATGATCGATCCGACGGTTGCGATCCATCCGATCGGCGACGATATCCGACAGTTGAGATTGATTGAACCCATGATCCCGATCGGCAATGATCGATCCGACGGTTGCGATCCAACTAATCAGCGACGATCCGATGATTGCAATCAATCCAAGCCATGATCCCAATCGGCGATGATCAATCCGACCGTTGCGATCCAACCGATCGGCGACGATCCGATGGTTGCGATCAATCCAAGCCATGATCCCGATCAGCGATGATCGATCCGACCGCTGCTATCGATCCGATCGGCGACGATCCGACGGTTGCGATCGATCCAAGTCATGATTCCGATCGGGGATGATCGATCCGACCGTTTTGATCCATCCGATCGGCTACGATATCCGATGGTTGCGAGTGATCCAAGCCATGATCCCGATCGAGGATGATCGATCCGACCATTACATATAGAACCGATCGGCGACGATCCGGCGGTTGCGATCGATCCAAGCCATGATCCTGATCAGCGATGATCGATTCGACCATTGCGATCCATCCGATCGGCGACGACCCGACGATTACGATCGATCAAAGCTATGATCCCGATCGGCGATGATCAATCCGACCGCTGTGATCCATCCGATCGGCGATGATCGGACGGTTGCGATCGATCCAAGCCATGATCCCGATCGGCGATGATCGATCCGACGGTTGTGATCCATCCGATCGACGATGATATCCGATGGTTGTGATCGATTGAACCCATGATCCCGATCGGCGATGATCTATCCGACGGTTGCGATCCAACTAATCGGTGAGAATCCGACGGTTGCGATCGATCCAGGCCATGATCCCAATCGGCGATGATCGATCCGACCATTGTGATCCAACCGATCTGCGACGATCCAACAATTGTGATCGATCCAAGCCATGATCCCGATCGGCGACGATCGATCTGACCGCTGCTATCGATCCGATCGGCGACGATCCGATAGTTGCGATCGATCCAAGCCATGATTTCGATCGAGGATGATCGATTCGACCATTTCGATCCATCCGATCGGCTACGATATCCGACGGTTACGAGTGATCCAAGCCATGATCCCGATCGGGGATGATCGATTCGATCATTATATATAGAAACGATCGGCGACGATCCAACGGTTGTGATCGATCCAAGCCATAATTCTGATCGGCAATGACCGATTCGACCGTTGCGATCCATCCGATTGGCGATGATCCGACGGTTGCGATCGATCAAAGCCATGATCCCGATCGGCGATGATCGATCCGACCTCTGCGATCCATCCGATCGGCGACGATCGGACGGTTGCGATCGATCCAAGCCATGATCCCGATCGGCAATGATCGATCCGACGGTTGTGATCCATCCAATCGGCAACGATATACGATGGTTGCGATCGATTGAACACATGATCCCAATCGGCGATGATCGATCTGAATGTTGCGATCCAACCGATCGGCGACGATCCGATGGTTGCGATCGATCCAAGCCATGATCCCGATAAGCAATGATCGATCCGACTGCTGTGATCCATCCGATCGGCGACGATCCGATGGTTGCGATCGATCCAAGCCATGATCCCGATCGGCGATGATCGATCTGACCATTGCGATCCATCCGATCGGGGATGATCGATCCGACCATTGCGATCCATCTGATCGGCGACGATCCGACGGTTGCGATCGATCTAAGCCATGATCCTGATCTACGATGATCGATCCGACGGTTGCGATCCATCCGATCGGCGATGATATCCGACGGTTGCGATCGATTGAACCCATGATCCCGATCGGTGATGATCGATCCGACAGTTGCGATCGATTGAACCCATGATCCCGATCGGCGATGATTGATCCGACGGTTGCAATCCAACTAATCGGCGATGATCCGATGGTTGCGATCGATCCAGGCCATGATCCCAATCAACGATGATCGATTCGACGATTGCGATCCATCCGATCGGTGACGATATCCGATGGTTGCGAGTGATCCAAGCCATGATCCCGATCGGTGATGATCGATCCGACCATTGTGATCCAACCGATCGGCGATGATCCAACGGTTGCGATCGATCCAAGCCATGATCCCGATCGGCTATGATCGATCTGGCTCTTTTGATCCATCCGATCAGCTACGATATCTGATGGTTGTGAGTGATCCAAGCCATGATCCCGATCAGCGATGATCGATCCGACCGCTGTGATCCACCCGATTGGCGACGATCCGATGGTTGCGATTGATCCAAGCCATGATCCCGATCGGCGATGATCGATCCGACCATTGCCATCCATCCAATCGGCGATGATCCAACGGCTGCGATCGATCAAAGCCATGATCTCGATCGGCGATGATCGATCCGACCGTTGCGATCCATCCGATCGGCGATGATATCTGATAGTTGCGCGTGATCCAAGCCATGATCCCGATCGGGGATGATCGATCTGACCATTACATATAGAACCAATCGGCGATGATCCGATGGTTGCGATCGATCTAAGCCATGATCCCGATCGGCGATGATCGATTCAACTATTGCGATCCATCCGATTGGCAACGATCCGACGGTTGCGATCGTTCAAAGCCATGATCTCGATCGGCGATGATCGATCCGACCGTTGCGATCCATTCGATCGGTGATGATATCGGACGGTTGCGATCGATCCAAGCCATGATCCCGATCGGCGATGATCGATCCGATGATTGCGATCCATCCGATCGGCGACGATATCCGACGGTTGCGATCGATTGAACCCATGATCTCGATCGGCGATGATCGATCCGACAATTGCGATCCAACTGATCGGCAATGATCCGACGGTTGCGATCGATCCAAGCCATGATCCCAATCAACGATGATCGATTCGACTTTTGTGATCCATCAGATCGGCGATGATATCTGATCGATTGCTATCGATCCAAGCCATGATCCTGATCGACGATGATCGATCCGACCGCTACGATCCATCCGATCGGCGATGATCCGACGGTTACGATCGATCCAAGCCATGATCCCGATTGGCGATGATCGATCCGACGGTTGCAATCCATCCTATCTACGATGATCCGACGGTTGCGATCGATCCAAGCCATGATCCCGATCGGCGATGATCGACGATGGACATATTTTTTGTTATTTTTTTTTCACGGGAGGGGTTGTGGAAAAAAACTCCTTTTTTTTAATTTTACCGGCGGCCTAGCGGTGGCCAAGCCACGGCCTTGGTTGCCGACCATGGCCATGAAAAAAATTATTTTTTTTGTTATATGCGTCGCTAAATTAACGATTTATTTTTAAATTTTTTGGGTTTTTGCGTCGTTATATTAAAAATTAATTTTTTTATTTTTTTGGTATATGCATCGCTATTGCGTCGCTAAATAGCGACGCAACCGTTGTATCGCTATATTAACATATTTTTTTAATTTTTTGGGTTTTTGCATCGCTAATGCGTCGCTATATTAAAAATTAATTATTTTTTAATTTTTTGGTATTTGCATCGCTATTGCATCGCTAAATAGCGACGCAATCACTGTGTCGCTATATTAACGAATTTTTTAAATTTTTTGGGTTTTAGCGACGCAATAATGCATCGCTATATTGTGACACAAACAGTTGCATCGCAATATAGCGACACATTATTGCGTCGCTATATTGAAAATTAATTTTTTTATTTTTTTGTTAAATGCATCGCTATTGCATCGCTAAATAGCGACGCAATCACTGTGTCGCTATATTAACATTTTTTTTTAAAATAAAAAGGTTTTTTCGTCACTATATTGCGATGCAAATTTGCGTCGCAATATAGCGACGCATAATTGCATCACTATATTAAAAATTATATTTTTTTATTTTTTTGTTATTTGCATCGCTATTGCCTTGCTAAATAGCGACGCAATCACTGCGTCGCTATATTAACAATTTTTTTTATAATCTGGTTTTTGCATCGCTAATGCGTCTCTATATTGCGATGCATTATTATTGCGTTGCTAATTGAGTCGCTATTTTTTTTTTCTCGCTGAGTTGTCGCAATTTGGTCGCAATTTAGGGACGCAAAAATGCGTCGCTAAATTGGCATCGCTATTTCTGATTTTTCTTATAGTGTCAACCTTTTAAGATGAGTAAAATCGTAGAAATTCTTCGCATGAATAGACCTTCAAAACTCCTCGTGTGTGAGTGCATGCGCTTTGCTTAATAATTCCACTCGAACAAACCATAGAAGCAGAAGAATTGATCATGCATAACATTTCAACGTTATTCATGGCATAAATAAGAACCATTGCAGCCTATACATTAGTTATGCTGCTATTTCTATCTTATTTTAAATTGAATAACAAATTTTATAACTTAAACCAAAATTAACTAAATCAAAATTTCCATCATCTATATCTGTTGAGGGATAATATTACCATTGCGTTGATAACTGTACGAATGGGCTAAGATCAGCCCCAGCCCCCACTTGCTACGCTGCGCCTACGAAGAATGAGCTAGCTAGTATGATCCGGCGGATCGAGCAACCCATAGCTCGGCTCCCCCGAGCAACCCATAGCTCGGTTCCCCCGAGCAATACGTAGCTCGGCTTCCCCGAGCCATCCATAGCTCGGCTTCCCCGAGCAACCCATAGCTCGGCTTCCCTGGGCCATCCATAGCTCGGCTTTCCCGGGCCATCCATAGCTCGGTTCCCCCATGCAACCCATAGCTCAGCTTCCCCGGGCCATCCATAGCTCGGCTCCCCCGAGCAACCCATAGCTCGGCTTCCCCAAGCAACGCATAGCTCGGTCCCTCCGAGCAACCTGAAGCTCGGCTTCCCCGAGTAACCCGTAGCTCGACATGCACCTCCATGGAACCTGGCGCGGGAGAGCCCAAGACTAGTGTAACAGAATCCCAGACGAAGAAATATCGAGGAGTGGCCTAGGTTCTGCAATAATGGTATAGGTCCTACGCAGTCATTGGATCCCAGGCCATCAGAGAGCTCTCCCAGCCGTCGATCCTTCAACGGACGAGATACAGATCCCACCGGCCTCACAACGGCTTGATTCGAATCATCCCCGTATCCCAACAACCTTTGAAACCTTCCAGAAGGCGCTCAAGATTCAGGTGATTGCCTATAAATAAGACACTCCCAGATTCTCTCAGATACGCGCACAAGCTCCCGTACATAGCTCCTGGTTCAGTCCCAGCATTACTCTCTCTCTTTCACTGCTCCCCCCTTTTTTTCATTTCCGTCGTCGGCGCTCCGCCCGAGCTCCCTATTGGCCGCCCCCGGAGGGACTCCCCAGAGAGATCCTTCTTCTCATTTTTGTTGATCGTCGATCCCCACTGACTTGAGCATCGGAGGGTCTTCCGCGGAGGGCCACCCCCAACGCCTCTTGCATGAGGACTTCTTTGCAGGTCCGCCCAGGAGGAAACCCGATCAGGAGACCGATTGCGCCCGAGTCGAAGGACAGATCCCGGTGGCAATAGATTGGCGCTAGAGGAAGGGCCTCAAGTCCCATTAAAACTTGAAGAAAGGAGATAAGGATCTTGATCCAGAAGAGAACCTCTTCAATGGCTAATCGGAGAAGAGCAACTTCTGAAGCCCAGGACCATGTCGTCTCCCAGAGACCTGATCCGATGAGTAACGTGGCGCCGCAGCCACCACCAGTTGAGATCCCATCGCCACCAGCTATCCCGGTGACCCAGGATCAGTTCGCCACACTGGTCCAGCAGGTCCAAGCCCTGACCCATCAGGTTCAGGAGCACCTTGCAACTGCCCCTGCTCCATGCCTCCCTGAGGAGGCCGCAGCCCCTTTTTCTCCGGCCACCTCTTTTTCTGGTCCGCATGGAGCCACGGATCCCCCACACCGACCCAAAGAGGCCAGACCAGTCCCGCAAGGGGGTTGCAACAGGGATCTTCCCAGATCTCGACGAGCCCATTCCCTCTCTCCGAAGTCCTCCCACCACGATTCGACGCCATCCCCGTGCTCTCCTCGCCCGGCCCCTCCTCTTACGTCTGAAGAGGAGATCCGTCGACAACTCTGGGAGATGCGTCAGGAGTTAGACACCACCAAGCAGGCTCATCCGCCTCAGCCCAAGGCAGAGCCGGGCATCCCCTTCTTCAAGGGGATCATGAAGGAAGTGATTCCCTCCTATGTTAAGCTACCCGCCATCGAGCCCTACCATGGCTCCTCTGATCTGGATGATCACCTCAGTAGCTTTCGATCAATAATGATGTTCCACGGAGCATCAGACGTGATCATCTACCGCGCTTTCCCTTCCACCCTCAGAGGATCTGCCCGAACCTGGTTCAACGCCTTGAAACCGGGTTCCGTTGATTCATTCGACGAGCTGAGCCATCTTTTTATTGGCCAGTTCGTCAGTAACCGCCGTCACCGACGAAGATCCGACTCCCTCTCTGAAGTTAAGCAGAGAGAAGGGGAGTCCTTGAGAAATTACCTTGGCCGTTTCAATAAGGCCATGCTGGAGGTGGACCACCTTAATCATGAGGTGGCTATGTCCGTCCTAGTGGGGGGAGTCTTGAAGGATAGCGACTTCTACCTGGTGATGGAGGTCAGCTACCCCCGAACCTCTTCGATATGATGGCTTTGGCAGACAAATACGCCAGGGTCGAAGAGTCACGAAGAGCTGCCTGCGCCAAGCTGGCGAAGAATAAAGAACCTAAAGGTTCGGATAGGTACCGACCCATCCGTCAGCCAAGCCCGTCTCATCGCCAAAGAGCTCCCCCGCCGCCAAGAAATCGTTCCCGGAGCCCGCCCAAGTGATTCGACCAGTACACCCCACTCACTGTCCCTAGGGTGCAAATCCTCATGGAGATAGAGCGCTAGCTACCCCGACCAACTCCTCTTCGAGGGAACCCAACTCGGAGGCACCCCACCAAGTACTACCGCTATCACCAGGAGCATGGCCATGACACCGAGGAATGCTAGCAGTTGAAGAACGAGATTGAGAGTCTAATCCAACGGGGCCAACTGAACCAGTTCAGGAGGGTTCCCGAGCCAGGACAAGGGGGTGACCGCCAGCTTGAGCTTCAGCAGCCTCCTCCTCCTCCAAATCCACCCGTAATCGGCCACATCAATGTGATTGAAGAGGCCGGTAGTCCGTCAAGCTTCAAAAATGATGGTGAAGGCTTGGCGCCAAAGAAAGCACGAAAGGGTGAGCTCTCCTTCTCTGACGACGATCTCCAAGGGATACAATTCCCACATGACGACGCATTAGTTGTATCTCTCAATTTAAATAACTACGATGTAAGTCGGATCCTTGTTGATAGTGGAAGCTCCGTGAATGTTCTGTACCTCGATGTGTTTGCCAAAATGAAATTTCTCATGGAAAACCTCCGAGCCATGGACTCCACCCTAATGGGGTTCACCGGCGATGTTATCGTCCCTGAAGGGGTCGTAACATTAACGGTTCGGGCAGGAGCCTGGCCCCTTGTGGCCACTGTTCACACTGACTTCCTAGTGACCTGGATTAGGTCGCCCTACAATGCGATATTTGGGAGACCCGGCCTGATGTCCCTCAAAGCCGTTGTCTCCATCCCGCACCTATCTATGAAATTCCCCACCGGACGGGGAGTTAGTGTTGTCCATGGAAGCCAAACTATGGCTCGACAGTGTTTTGTAACCAGCCTCCAGTCCAGAATGCCTGAAGTTGATGGGCTGGACGCTCGGGAGGACTTTGCCGAGCAACGGGGAGAACCAGCCAAGGAACTGGAAGAAGTACCACTAGACGAAGCTCATCCTGACCGAACCATAAAGATCGGGTCACTATTGAAAGGCGAATCCCGGCATGAGCTGATCGACTTTCTCTGAAGCAACGCCGATGTCTTCGCCTGGTCCGCCTCCAACATGCCAGGAATTAGCCCTGAAGTTCTCGTCCACCGCCTTAACATGGACGAGATGTACTGACCCGTCAAACAGAAGAAGAGGAGTTTCGTCCTAGAGCGGCATAGAGCTATTGAAGAGGAGGTCGATCAACTTATCAAGGCGAACTTCAATCGGAAGGTGAATTAGCTAAGTTGGTTGTCAAATGTCATCATGGTAAAGAAGTCGAGCAGCAAGTGGCGGATCTGCATCGACTTCACCGACCTCAACAAAGCGTAGCCGAAGGACAGCTTCCCCCTCCCCCGAATTGATCAACTTGTAGATGCCACCTCGGGTCACCAAATGCTGACGTTCATGGATGCCTACTCGGGCTACAACCATATCCAGATGGCCCCCGAAGACGAAGAAAAGACCGCCTTCATAACCGACCGAGGTACTTACTGTTACGTGTTATACCTTTCGATCTTAAAAATGCAGGTGCCACCTACCAAAGGTTGGTCAACAAAGTTTTTAAAGAGCAAATCGGTCGGAACATGGAGGTATACGTCGACGATATGCTGGTCAAAAGCAAAGAAGCATCACGGCACGTCGAGGATCTCTCGGAGAGCTTCGCGATGCTCCGCAAATATCGGATGAAGCTCAATCCAACAAAATGCACCTTCGGCGTTAACTCTGGGAAGTTCCTCGGCTTCATGGTTTCCTAATGGGGTATCGAAGCTAACCCCCAGAAGATCCAGGCTCTTCAGCAAATGGTACCCCCGGCGTCTATTAAAGAAGTCCAACGCCTAACTGGGAGAATAGCAGCCCTTAATCGCTTCGTGACTCAGTCCGCCGAAAGATGCCTCCCCTTCTTCAAAACTCTCCGGTCGGCTAAGAATTTCCAATGGTCTTTCGAGTGTCAAAAATCATTCGAAAATCTCAAGAAGTACCTTGGCTCTCCCCCTCTCCTCAGCAGTCCAAATCCTGAGGAGACATTGTTCCTGTATCTGGCTGTCTCGGAAGGTGCCGTTTGCTCGGTGTTGGTCAGAGAAGAAGATAAGGCCCAGAAGCCGATTTATTATGTCAGCAAACTGCTCCAAGATGCGGAAACGAGATATACCTGAATTGAGAAGATGGTGTTGGCCTTGATCACCTTAGTCCGAAAGTTGCGGCCATACTTCCAAGCACATTCTGTGACGGTCCTGACAGACCAACCCATCAAGGCGGTGGTCTACCGTCTGGAGACATTAGGGAGAATGACTAAATGGGCCATCGAATTGAGCGAGCACAACATTCGATTCCAGCCTTGTCCGGTCATCAAAGCTCAGGTGCTGGCTGACTTCCTCCTCGAGTGTACCATCCCGGAAGACGGCTCCACCCCCAACTCCCCCGAGCACTTAAAATATGATGCCCGGTGGCTCCTCCATGTCGATGGGTCATCCAACGCCCACCGCTCAGGTGCGGGCTTAGTCCTCACTAGTCCGGAGGGGGCAACTTTCGAATATGGCATCCGCTTCTCCTTCCCGGCCTCCAATAACAAAGCCAAATATGAAGCCCTGCTGGCCGGTCTCCGGATCGCCCATAGCCTTAAGGTGGAGAAACTGAATGCCTTCACCGACTCTAAGCTGGTGGCATGTCACGTGCGAGGGGAGTTTGAGGCTCGAGAACCGAACATGATCTGATATCTCCAAGAGGTTCGAAGCCTACTCTCCCATTTTCCTGAATTTAAAATCATTCAGATTCCTAGATCTGAAAATGCTTGTGCCGACCTATTATCTCGGCTGGCGACTGCGGAATCAATGGACGTCGAACGAAAGTTTCATTTGAAAATTTTGGAGAGACCTAGTATCGCGGAAGCTGACCGAGTGATGCAAGTTAAGGCCGAACCATCATGGTTCGACCCCATCCTGAAGTACCTTAGAGAAGGGTCGCTCCTGGCCGATCGAAGAGAAGCTAGAAGGCTAAAGCTGCAAGCCACCCACTATGTGTTGATTGATGACCAGCTCTACAAGCGGTCCTTCTCTATGCCATTTCTCAGATGCCTTCGCCCATCTGAAGCTGACTATGCCCTTCGGGAGGGACACGAGGGGATTTGTGGCAACCATCTGGGGAGCCGGTCCTTATGCCACAAGGTGCTGCGTCAAGGTTACTATTGGCCAACCATGCAAAAGGATGCTAACGACCTTGTCCGAGCTTGTGACCCATGCCAAAGACACTCCAGTATTCAAAGGCTCCCCTCCGCCAGCCTGGTCCCCATTTCCTCTGCTTGGCCCTTTGCCAAGTGGGGAATGGACATCCTCGGCCCATTTCCACTCGCCACGGGGAAGCGGAAGTTTTTATTCGTCGCCATCGATTACTTCACCAAATGGGTCGAGGCGGAAGAGGTTGCTCAAATAACTGAGGCTCGGGCCAGGGACTTCGTGTGGAGATCCATCATCTGCCGCTTCTTCCTCCCACACACCATCATTACTTACAACGGCAAACAATTCGACAATCCGAAGTTTCGTCAGTTCTGCGAGGAGCATGGGATCCATCACCGCCTTACCTCGGTCGGACATCCACAGGCTAACGGAGCAGCCGAAGTAACCAACCGAACCTTGCTTCAAGGGATCAAAGCTCGGCTCTCCAGAGCCCGAGGCAGATGGGCGAACGAGTTACACCATGTCCTATAGGCCTACCGTACCACCCTGAGAGTGCCCATAGGCGAGACCCCATTTTGAATGGCCATCGGCACAGAGGCCGTCATCCCCGTGGAGATAGGACTTTCTTCCCTGCAGGTGAAAAGCTACTCGGAGGAAGCCAGTGACGAGCAGCTCCGCACCAACCTTGACCTAGTAGAGGAGATCAGAGAAAAAGCTTGGATCAGGATAGTTGCCTACTAGCAAAGAGTGGCCCGTTACCATGCCTCCAGAGTCAAAGGGAAAGCTTTCTTTCCTGGCGACCTCGTTCTCCAGAAAACATCTGTCTCCAAACCGCTGGAGCAAGGAAAGCTATCCCCAAACTGGGAAGGCCCCTACCAAGTAGCGGAGGTCGTCGGACCTGGTACCTACAAGCTGTAAGATCTAAGCGGAAGATCCATCCCTCGGACGTGGAATTCGAACAATCTCCACAAGTATCATCAGTAGGGTATGCCCTCTATAGGCTCGCCTTCTTAAATTTTTGTTGGCATATTGTTTCATAATTCATGGCATATCACCACAAATTATATCACCAAAAATCGTGAAGAAAAACAGATGCTGCTTACCAATCCTCAGCATGACCGAGTTATCTGTTTAAGCAGGAAACCTCCAAACCTCGGCTGGGCTGAGCAACTAGTCTCCGAACCTCGGCTGGGCCGAGCAAATAATCTCCAAACCTCGGCTGGGCCGAGCAACAAAACTCCGAACCTCGGCTAGGCCGAGCAAATAATCTCCGAACTTTGGCTGGGCCGACAAATAATCTTCGAACCTCAGCTGGGCCGAGCAACAAATCTCCGAACCTCGGCTGGGCTGAGCAAGTAATCTTTGAACCTCGGCTAGGCCGAGCAAGTAATCTCCAAACCTCGGCTGGGCCGAGCAAATAATCTCCGAACCTCGGCTGGGCCGAGCAACTAATCTCCGAACCTCGGCTGGGCCGAGCAACAAATCTCCGAACCTCGGTTAGGCCAAGTGATGGATTCTAAAGCCCCGGCCAAAACTGGAGTGCATAAAGCCCTGGCTAAAATCGAAGTGCATAGGTCCTGGAAAAAATTGAAGGACGCAAACCTCGACCGAAACTGAAGGACTTCCGAACAATCCCTAGAGCTTCGGCCAGTTCGAAGAATACACGCCGTGCAATATCGTCAGCAGGTACAAATTCCGCGCCTTTAGCAAATCCCTAAAGGCCTCGACAGGCCCTACACGGCCGCCTAAGAACCCCAGACAAAGTCGGGGAACCTCTCATACTACTAAATCACTGGGTTAACCGAGCAGTATCCCTGCACCTTACCGCCTAAGTGTCTGTCTCGTTCCGCAAACCGGACCATGATTCACCGCGTAAGCCCATGGACCGCCCAGGTCTCCCTTCGGCTCGAACAGGGACAAACGGTTTTTCCCTTTTTATGGACCAAACGACGATCTCAGTAAGGAACAAAAGATTGACAAAAATAGAGCTTCACTCTTTATTATTTATAAAGAAAAATACAAAAAGAAAAAAGTGAAAAAATGGCCTTCACAGAGGCCTACTGTCTCCCCCCAGGAGCTACCGGGTCCTCCCTGCGTCGAGTCAGCTCGGCAACTTGCTGACGGAGGGATGCTATCACCCCCTCCTGCCAATCAATGACCCGGCAGAGAGCCTCGGCCTCCCTCACAGAAACGGCGAGAAACTCTTCGATCGACTTCTCGAGCTGCTCATGGCCTGCTAGAGCTGACACCAGGGCCATGCCATCGACAGTCATGGAGGAACGGCCCCCCTGGGCGCCCCCGTGGCCATTGCTAACAACGCTCGACTCTTTGTTCAATTGCCCTTCACCCTGAGAAGCCATACCCGCTCTCAAGAGCTGTCGAAAGGCTAGCCGAGAGGATGACGAACACTGGCATCCCCCTCGCCCATATTTATACCGCCCTGGCGAGTATCTCGAGCAGTCGGGTCATTAATCCTGACCCGTGAGAATCTGCCGCGTGTCGCCACTTTGGTTGGCGCCCATGGGAAGCGAAGAGTCGCGCCCCCTCCCGAGAGAAATCGGTAAACGTCGATGAATTACTCGGGAACCCCCCTTCTTCTCTAGAAACTGGGTTCCTTCCGATCTGCCGGGCCCTATGGAGTAAATGTTCTCGAAACCCCACCGAATTTCCTCAAATCGGCCGCCCTTGGAGAAGTGCGAAGAAAAGGAGTGTCAGCAGCTGACGCTGACTCACTTCCCTCGAAAATTGCCAAATCATAAATATCGAGCGTCCCCATGCACCGCCCATTTCGCTTTGGCGTTTCGCGCCAAATCTCACAGGAACCAAACATCCGGAGTCTCGGCGACAACCGAATTACCCCTCCGAGCAATAAATCTCCGAACCTTGGCTGGGCCGAGCAATAAATCTCCGAACCTCGATAGGGCCGAGCAATAAATCACCGAATCTCGGCAGGACCGAGCAATAAATCTCCGAACCTCGGCAGGGCCGAGCAATAAATCTCCGAACCTCGGCAGGGCCGAAGCAATAAATCACCGAACCTCGGCAGGGCCGAGCAATAAATCTCCGAACCTCGGCAGGGCCGAGCAATAAATCACCAAACTTCGGCAGGGCCGAACAATAAATCTCCGAACCTCGGCAGGGTCAGGCAATAAATCTACGAACTTTGGCCAAAGTCAAGGAATATGTTCTATTGCTAAGAATCCCGGCAAAAGCCGAGGAGTTCTTCCCACTATCAAAGCCCCAGCATAAAGCCGAGACGCATATCTCGTTATCACAAATCCCGACCAGACCAAGCAATCTCCAAAGTTCAGGCAGCTTATAAGCCCCGATCGGGTCGGGTAACGCAAAAATCCTCGGCCAAGAACGAGCAATATCCCCGCGCCTTATCCTACGCCAAGTAAGATACTATCTGAAAGCTCAGACAAGCCAAGCAGCTTCTTAAACACCCCAAGACGAGGTTAGCGCCTCGCGGCACTTCGGTAGAGGTGAAGGACATCCCTCTACTCGAAAGAGACATACGAGCTCTCTTTTCGAAGAAACACCTATTTCATTCTACAAACAAAATCATGTCTATCGCGTGAGTCCGCACGGCCACCCAGATCTCCCTTCAAGCAGGAACAAACGGCCTCCCCTATTAAGAACCGAGCTGCGATTTTGGCAAAAAACAAAGCGGCAAAATGTACTACGACACGGGAGCGACAACTCTCGACACAAAAAGAAACATAAGCTAGGAGAAAGGACAAAACTTCCTTTATTTCATTACCAGCGAAACGAATTACAACCTCCCAAGAGGCATTACAAGTGCGTTGAAGCACGAGAAATGAAGACGAGTACATAGCTCGGGCGAACTGCTCCAAGGCAGCTTCGGGAAACAATGAAACTTTGGCATCCGATCCAACAAATCGGACAAGCCGCGAACCAGTCAGCTTGCGCTGATAATGAGCAAATGACTCGGCCCGATAGTTGCGACCAGCTTCAGTTAATAATTGTTGGCCCAGATGGCAACCCAAGAGGGGGGGGGGGGGGGTGAATTGGGTTCTTAAAAATTTAAGTCTTTTTAACTTTAGTTGATTAGTTAGCAAGATGTGCAAGTGAGAGGCTAACTTTAATCAATACACAAGCAAATAATAAGAGAGATAGAGAGAGAGAAAATATAGCACGGCAAACACAGATAATTTTATAGTGGTTCGGTGCAACCAACACCTACGTCCACTCCCAAGATTCACTTGGGTCCACACTATAATCTCTTAGATTACAGCCGAGTTGTTTTCCAAGCTCACAACTCAAACTTGTTGTTTTCCCGGGATCACAACGAACCCAGCTGGTTTTACTCGGGCTTACCAGCACAAAACCCTACACGTTGTTTTTCACGGGCTCACAACTAACCCAACACAAGCACTCCGGCTTGCAACGAGGTATAACAACCTCCACTGATTCAATCCACTGATTGAATCAGCAAAAATAACAGAGTTTAAATATGAAATGCTCCCCTTGAGCAAATATACAAATAAAGTATAAAAAGGGTTAGAAAAGCCTGATAAGATTGCAGATGGTTGTGGCTTTGGCTTTCTTCCTTCTCCTCTTTAACTCCTCTTGAAGTATTGAATCAGGCCTCAGCAAGATTCTTGACCGTTTGAAAACTTTGGAGTTGAGATGAAGCTTTTTCTCCTTTTGTTGAATGTTGAAAATCCTTCGATTTGATCTTTGAAAGCTTTTGGATTTTCTTTTGACTCTTGTGGATTGATGATCTGGAGCAGACGAAACTTCCTCTTTGATTTCACTCCTTTTGAATCACTCTATTTTGAACTAGAAGATTTTTCCAATAAAGCTCTGTTTTTCCCTCTTTTTGAAAGATATTCTTTTCTCTCTTTTTGATTTCTTTTGATTTGAAAAGAGCTCCTCTATTTATAGATTCTGCAAAAATATATCCGTTAGAAACAAGAAAAATAGCCGTTATTTGAAAATCTTACCGTTGGGCTGATGTGTCATCGTGA
Source organism: Calamus simplicifolius (assembly GCA_900491605.1). Lineage (NCBI taxonomy): Eukaryota > Viridiplantae > Streptophyta > Magnoliopsida > Arecales > Arecaceae > Calamus > Calamus simplicifolius. The sequence continues at coordinate 1,416,361 of UESW01003948.1, forward strand.
AAAATCGCCCAGATTTCGTGGAGTCGGCTCGAGCTTTGTGAGTCGGCTCGAACAAATCCAGAAACACCTAACTTTCAGGGGTCGACTCGAGATATGCGGGGAGTCGACTCGAGAAGTGCTCAAAAATGAGCCTTTCTGCCGTCTGAGTCGAGTCGGCTCGCACAGTCCATGAGTCGGCTCGCGAAGGTTCAGGGGTCGACTCTTGAAAACTCAAGTGTCGACTCAGGACAACATTGAAAAACAGATTTGGGGAGTCGACTCGGAAACCCTTGAGTCGGCTCGGGAGCGATACAAAAATCAGAAAAATGTTCTGATAGACTTTAAAACTCGTCCCAATAAATTTAAATATAAATGTGACTTGAATACATTAAATATGACATTAAGCATGATTCAAGACATGTTTCAAGAAATCATTGATTGAATATAAATGTAAAAATTCCTTTTTGAAATCTTAAATATAGAGCTTGAAACTTCTTTTTCAAATTGATTCAAAACTCAGTGAATTTAACATTGAGAGTCCATTGCTTTCATTTTGAATAAGCTCAAGGTTTTTGATAAATAAACTCATTGTTTCTTTAAAATACTCATGGCTTTTGGAAATCATCAAAATCAATAAGTTGGGGCAATTATGTTTCAATAATTTCTCAACAATCTCCCCCTTTTTGATGATGACAAAAACATTGAGTATATGCATTAAAATTGAAAAATTTATGATACCAAAATCAACTTTTGTGTTCATGGAAAGGCTCCCCCTCAATGAGGTAGCTCCCCCTATGAACCTCAATTTTATAATTCATTCAAAATTTTCAAATTCAAAAACTTAAGCAAATAAACCTTTTTCTTTATGAAATTCAAATTATCTCTTCCCCTTTATGTTCTTATTTAATTCTCTCCCCCTTATTTAATTAGGGCAATTAAAAGCATATAAGGATGATGATGCATATACGATTAAATCATATAAATCTCTCCCCCTTTTTTGTAATCAACAAAAAGGTTGAGATGCATCAGAGCATCAACTTGATTAAATTCATTCGAATTCATTCAGCATCTAAGTTATCAATTGAGTATTGAGATATTCAAAATTATATCAAATTAAACATAAGCATTCAAGGATATTCAAAGGTACTCATAATTGAAATGAACATAACTTTTCTCATTACTTCAAAAGTATGTCAAATTACATCAAAATGTAACACAATCTCATTGTAATGAAATTAAAAACTTAAATTCATCAAAGTTCAAATACATTCATATTAAAGCAAAACTTCCTAGATACAATCTAGTAAGGAAATCTAGAAATACAAACTATGATAAGTATCAAAATCATTTGACACGCTTGAAAATTAAACTCTTTAAGTGTCCAATCATTTCCATGATATCATCCTTTTGTGATTTGTTAAAGTCATTCATAGTTACTTGAATCTGATCAACTGCTGCATCAATATCTCTTCTTAACTGATTGGTTCTATCAAGATACACATTGGATCCATCAGCTATCCCTTGAAGTCTTTCAAATATCTTCTTAAGCTCAGCATTGAGTGAATCCACATGGGTACCAACAGAAAATGAAAATAAGTCAAGTCTTGAAATGATGTCTTCCTTTAATTCTCTAATATCTTCTCTCAATTGACCAATTTCATCTTTCCTTTGATTATCAAATTCTGCAAACATAGCTCTAAGTTGACATAACTGCTCATCTGAAAATCTCACAGAAGAAGATGAAGTCTGAGGTGGAGGAGAATAATGCATGCTAGGTCCTGCCTCAGACGGTCCAGCAACAGAAGGTCCAACCTCGACCTCAGCTCCAATGTCTTCAACTCTGTCCTCTCAGCTCTAACATCTTCTTGACCTTTTCTTATCCAACTACCATTAACTTTCTTGAAGCCCATGCGGTGAATAGTGGCCAATGAATAGTAGTCAGTATGTCTCAAATTTCTCCTGGGCTCACTATCACTAATTTCAATTCCTTGGCTTCTGAATAACTTGTCAAGATCATGCCATAGGGAAGACAGGATTTCCTCTTACTCCCACAATCAGCTATATACCATAATATCATAATGGGTAAGTTGATTGGCTTGCCTGAAACTACAGCATCCATAACAAAGATATCCCTCTCAGACACATAGTCAAACGGCCTGTCTTAGGGAAAAGAATCCTGCTGCAGATGTTGTGAAGCAATCTTAAGTCCAGTGGCAGCTGATTGGCAAAACTTCTTCAAATCCCTCAAAATTTCTATTCAATAATCTGTGAGGGCAGGTGACCTATCCTCTGGGTCAAAAGTGGAAGGTCCAGATAGGGGTAAGTCCAATAATCTAGATAGAATGATGGCAGTGACATTCAAACCAACTCCTCTAACAATGCTGACCAACCATTGTCCCCTCTAGTCAAATTTTATAAAACTCTTTAACTAAGCTGGGTATGTGGGACAGTCTAAGGAGCATATCTTTTCAAATCCCATTTCCTTCAACTGTGACCCTACAAGCAATCCCTCTCTCTCAAACAAATCAAATCAAACTTCCTTCCTGTAGTAATGACTCTACTCGCAAGGTGATCTACCTGAGGAGTAGTGGCAGTAGGAGCAGGCGAATCGTCCGAAGAGGAAGCAGCGAAGAGTCCGGAGTCGGCTCGCGAACGGGTCGACGCACGGTCTTCTTCCTTTCATCCCGGCACCGCTACTACTAGCACCACGGGTTTTGGGGGCCATTGAATCAAGGTGGAATGATTGTTTAAGGATTTTGGAAGATTTTGGAAGGTTTGAAGGGTTTTGGAGGGTTTTGAAATGATTTGGAATGATTAGAATCGATCGATGGGTCGGCTCGTGCCCTAATAAAGCGATTTGGGACCACGTCGAGTCGACTCGCGCAAAGCGTAGAGTCGGCTCGGGTAAGTCACAGAGCAGACACGATCTCGAGTCGACTCGCTCAGAGAAGGGGTCGACTCCTGAGTTTCAGCAGAAACTCGAGTCGACTCCGATACTCTCGAGTCGGCTCCGAAACCATTTCAGAGTAAAAAATAAATTTTTCAGAGTGTCTGAAATGAACCCGGATTTGATCTTTGAGTATGATTAAAAATCATGGATTTTGATAGATCAAATTGATATGAGTTCTAGATAAAATTTCCTTAAGATTTTGAGAAATTGAAAGAACTCTAGATATATTTCCTTAGAGGTTTCAAAATCTATCCAAAAGGTTACAAATTCCTAACTCTCCTCTAAGATAACAAAATCTTTCTTCGCTTAAAGGTTTTGTAAAGATGTCAGCTAATTGTTCTTCAGTGTTTACATAATCTAAACAAATTTCATCATTAGCTACATGTTCCCTTATAAAATGATATCTAATTTCTATGTGTTTTGTCCTTGAGTGTTGAATCGGATTTTTAGTTAAATTGATTGCGCTAGTGTTATCACATCTTATGGGTGTTTTATCAAGTGTGATACCATAGTCTTCAAGTTGTCGCTTAATCCATAGGATTTGCGCACAGCAACTTCCAGCTGCTACATATTCAGCTTCAGTAGTTGATAATGCAACTGAATTTTGCTTTTTGCTAAACCATGTGATTAAGTTACTTCCTAAGAAATGGCATGCACCACTTGTGCTTTTTCTATCTAGTTTACATCCAGCATAATCAGAATCCGAATATGCAATTAGGTTTAATGTTGAGTCTCTAGAATACCATAAACCTACATTTTTGTTCCATTTAGATATCTTAAAATTCTTTTAACAGCTATTAAATGTGATTCTTTAGGTTCAGATTGAAATCTAGCACATAAACATACTGAAAACATAATATCTGGTCTACTTGCTGTTAAATAAAGAAGGGATCCGATAATACCTCGATAATACTTTTGATCAACCTTTTTACCTTCTTCATCTTTGTCCAGCTTGCATGAAGGACTCATTGGAGTTCCGAGGGGTTTCATTGTTTCCATACCAAACTTTTTGAGTAGTTCTCTTGTGTATTTGGTTTGGTTGATAAAGATTCCCTCCTTGCATTGTTTGATTTGGAGTCCAAGGAAGAAGTTGAGTTCTCCCATCATGCTCATCTCGAATTCTCCCTGCATCAACTTTGCAAATTCTTGACAAAGAGAATCGTTAGTAGCACCAAAAATAATGTCATCTACGTATATTTGTACTACAAGTAAATCTTTACTTTTTCTTTTCAAAAATAGTGTTTTATCAACATTTCCTCTTGTAAAATCATTTTCTATTAAGAATTTACTTAACCTATCATACCAAGCTCTAGGTGCTTGTTTCAAACCATATAAAGCTTTGTGCAATTTAAAAACGTGATTTGAAAATTCGTGATCTTCAAAACCTGGTGGTTGTTCTACATAAACTTCTTCATTTATAAATCCATTTAAAAATGCGCTTTTAACATCCATTTGAAATAAGTTAAAATTCATATGACATGCAAATGCAAGTAATAATCTAATGGCTTCTAATCTAGCTACAGGTGCAAAGGTTTCATCAAAATCAATACCTTCCTCTTGATTATATCCTTTTGCAACAATCTAGCTTTGTTTCTAATTACTATGCCATTTTCATCTAGTTTATTTCTAAAAACCCATTTTGATCCTATTACTGAATGATTTTTAGGTCTTTCAACTAAAGTCCAAACATTATTTCTAGTAAATTGATTTAGTTCTTCTTGCATTGCTAACATCCAATTATTATCTTTTTCAGCTTCTTCAATAGTTTTAGGTTCAATTTGTGATACAAATGCAAGATGATTACTAATATTTCTCATATATGATCTAGTTCTTATTCCTTGAGATGGATCACCTATAATCAATTCCTTAGGATGACTATGAGCATATCTCCAGTCTCTTGGAAGATCTATATCATTATGATCATATTGACATCATCGTCCTTATGTGAATCATCATCTTTAGCCTCTTGTTCATGATCAGAAGATACTTCAATATTAAGTTTTTCAAGATCTTTTTCAATTATGTTTGTATCTTCCTCATCATCAATCTTTTCAGATCCAGTTGCTAAAGATTCATCAAAAACTACATGTATGGATTCTTCAACTACTAAGGTTTTCTTGTTAAAGATTCTATATGCCTTACTAGTTGTTGAATAACCTAGAAAAATTCCTTCATCAGATTTAGCATCAAATTTTCCTAAGTTGTTTTTACCATTATTATGAATGAAACATTTACATCCAAATGCATGAAAGTATTTTATATTTGGTTTTCTTTCATTCCATAATTCATAAGGTGTTTTCTTTAATATTGGTCTTATTAAGCTCTATTTAAGATGTAACATGCTGTGTTAATTGCTTCCGCCCAAAAATACTTTGGTAAGTTGCTTTCGCATAGCATGGTACGGGCCATGTCTTCTAAGGTTCTATTTTTTCTTTCAACTACACCGTTTTGTTGTGGAGTCCTAGGGGCTGAAAAATTATGATTAATTCCATTTTCAGAACAAAAACTTTCAAATAAGTGATTTTCAAATTCAGTTCCATGATCACTTCTTAGAGATACTATGGTAGTGTTTTTCTCATTTGTGACTTTCTTGAAGAATTTCAGGAATATCGAGAAAGTCTCATCTTTGTGAGCTAAAAACATTACCCAAGTATATCTAGAATAATCATCTACAATCACTAGACCATATTTCTTTCCTCCTAGACTTGTGGTTCTAGTTGGTCCGAAAAGATCCATGTGAAGTAGCTCTAGCCCTAGAAGTTGAAACAATGTTTTTAGATTTGAAAGAACTTCTAGTTTGTTTTCCAAATTGACATGCATCACATATTTTGTTATTTTCAAAATCTAACTTAGGTAAACCTTTAACTAAATCCATTTTAATTAGTTTTGAAATAAGGTGTGTGCTTGCATGACCTAATCTACGATGCCACAACCAACTAATTCATTTATGTTAGCATTGTCAGCAATTAGGCAATGACTACTTTCAGATAATTTTCTAAGTCAACTAAGTAACATTGCCATGTCTATAACCAGTAAAACAATGCTATCATTAATGGAATTAGATACTATGCAAATAGAAGATTTAAATGAAACATTAAAGTTCTTATCACATAGTTGGCTTATACTAATTAGATTATGCTTTAAACCATCAACATAAAGTACATTATCAATAAATATAGATGGAGTTATGCGAACTTTACCAAGGCCCATAATTTGACCTTTACCGTTATCGCCAAACGTCACAACTCCACCTTTCTTTTCTTCTAGGGTGATGAATTCATCTTTGTCACCCGTCATATGTCTTGAGCAGCCACTATCAAGGTACCACTTTTTCTTTGATCTTTTGGCTACAAGACATTCCTGCAATATAATCAAACTTTATGTTTAGGTACCCAAGCTTTCTTGGGTCCTTCATGGTTAGTAGCAACAAAAATTGTTCCTTTCGGAACCCATATTTTCTTTGCTTTAACATTTAACTTGTTGTTATTATTTAATGTTTTGCATTCAAATGATTTATGACCTTTTTCATTGCATTTAAAACAAGTTATATTACTTTGTTGGCTTTTACAAAAATATTCTTTAAAGATTTTTGTTTCCTATATGTGTTATAACCTAACCAGCTTTGTCAAAAACAGCTTTTTGACTATCTAAAATCATGTTTAGTTTAGTTGAACTTAAGGTGAATTTCTCAACAATGTCTTTATATTTTTAACATCTTTCTTAAGAATCATTTCTTTAACTTGCTGTTCTTTTTCTAAAGCTAAGTTTCTAATTGATCTTTTAAATCTTTTGTTGAGTTTTTAGTTTCAGATTTCAACAAATCTATTTCTTGATTAAAATTATCTCTTTCTTTGCTAAGTTCTTCTTTTTCATTAGTTAAGTTCTTAACTTCTAAAGCTAATTCATTTTTACTTTTAGCTAAGCTAATATTGTCATTTTTCAAAAACTTATACTTCTTTTTCAAAGATTTAAAATCAATCATAAGTTCATTGAAAGCCTCAAACATTTCATCAAAAGTAAATTCATCATTTGAGTTTTCAGAACTTACCTCATTGTCGTTGTCGTCGTTGTTGGCCATGAAGCAGATATTGGCAACTTCCTTTTGTTCTTCTTCTTCGACGAGGAAGATTCATCAGACCATGTTGCCATGTATGCTTTCTTCTTTTTCTTGTAGGCCTTTTTCAGCAAAGGACAATCATATCTAAAGTGCCCTGGCTTTTTACACTCATAACATACTAAGGGCTCTTTTCTTTTTCTTTCTCCTTGTCCTTTTTCTTATCTTTTTCTCCATCAATTCTTGCTCCAAATTTCTTTTTATGGAAGGGCCTTTTTCTCATAAACTTTCTGAATTTTTTGGCCAAGAGAGCAGTTTCTCATCATCTTCATCATTACTTTCACTGCTGCTCTCTTCCATTTCTGCAGTTTTGAGGGCAAGTGTTTTCTTCTTTTTGTTTCCTCCTCAACATGCTGCTTCATTGTCAGCTCGTGGGTCATTAGGGATCCTAGAAGCTCCTCTAAAGGTAATGCATTGAGGTCCTTTGCTTCTTGGATAGCAGTGACTTTCGCTTCCCACGATCTTGGTAGTGACCTAAGAATTTTGCGCACAAGGTCAGCATTAGAATAAATTCTACCAAGACTTTTAAACCATTCACAATATCAGTGAATCTAGTGAACATGCATGTGATGGTTTCAGTTTGTTCCATTGTAAACAATTCATATTTATGAACCAAAATATTTATTTTGATTCCTTACTTGGTTTGTTCCTTCATGTGTTATTTCCAACCTATCCCAAATTTCTTTTGCGGAATTACATGTTGAGATTCGGTTGAATTCATTGAGTCTAAGGAACAATATAAAATGTTAATGGCTTTAGCATTTAGTTGTGCCATTCTCCTATCATTATCATTCCAATCCCTTTCGGGCTTAGGAACAATAGTGCCATCAATAAGTGTGTGGGTGTACTAGGTCCATTATTATTACTCCCCACAATTCATAGTCAGAAGCTTGAATGAATATTCTCATTCTAGCTTTCCAATATGAATAGTTGGTTCCATTAAATAAAGGAGGTCGATTCGTAGAATGACCTTCAGCAAAACATGAACCACTTTGTGTTGCCATAAGGATCTTTAGCCCTTGATCGTGAGATCAAATTCTAAATGAGCACTTGCTCTGATACCAATTGTTGGCCCAGATGGCAACCCAAGAGGGGGGGGGGTGAATTGGGTTCTTAAAAATTTAAGTCTTTTTAACTTTAGTTGATTAGTTAGCAAGATGTGCAAGTGAGAGGCTAACTTTAATCAATACACAAGCAAATAATAAAGAGAGATAGAGAGAGAAAATATAGCACGGCAAACACAAGATAATTTTATAGTGGTTCGGTGCAACCAACACCTACGTCCACTCCCAAGATTCACTTGGGTCCACACTATAATCTCTCTAGATTACAGCCGAGTTGTTTTCCAAGCTCACAACTCAAACTTGTTGTTTTCCGGGATCACAACGAACCCAGCCGGTTTTACACGGGCTTACCAGCACAAAACCCTACACGTTGTTTTTCACGGGCTCACAACTAACCCAACACAAGCACTCCGGCTTGCAACGAGGTATAACAACCTCCACTGATTCAATCCACTGATTGAATCAGCAAAAATAACAGAGTTTAAATATGAAATGCTCCCCTTGAGCAAATATACAAATAAAGTATAAAAAGGGTTAGAAAAGCCTGATAAGATTGCAGATGGTTGTGGCTTTGGCTTTCTTCCTTCTCTCTTTAACTCCTCTTGAAGTGTTGAATCAGGCCTCAGCAAGATTCTTGACCGTTGAAAACTTTGGAGTTGAGATGAAGCTTTTTCTCCTTTTGTTGAATGTTGAAAATCCTTCGATTTGATCTTTGAAAAGCTTTTGGATTTTCTTTTGACTCTTGTGGATTGATGATCTGGAGCAGACGAAACTTCCTCTTTGATTTCACTCCTTTTGAATCACTCTATTTTGAGCTAGAAGATTTTTCCAATAAAGCTCTGTTTTTCCCTCTTTTTGAAAGATATTCTTTTCTCTCTTTTTGATTTTTTTATTTTTTGATTTGAAAAGAGCTCCTCTATTTATAGATTCTGCAAAAATATATCCGTTAGAGACAAGAAAAATAGCCGTTATTTGAAAATCTTACCGTTGGGCTGATGTGTCATCGTAAAAATCGCGCCCAGATTTCGTGGAGTCGGCTCGAGCTGAGTCGCTCGAACAAATCCAGAAACACCTAACTTTCAGGGGTCGACTCGAGATATGCGGGGAGTCGACTCGAGAAGTGCTCAAAAATGAGCCTTCTGCCGTCTGAGTCGAGTCGGCTCGCACAGTCATGAGTCGGCTCGCGAAGGTTCAGGGGTCGACTCTTGAAAACTCAAGTGTCGACTCAGGACAACATTGAAAACAGATTTGGGGAGTCGACTCGGAAACCCTTGAGTCGGCTCGGGAGCGATACAAAAATCAGAAAAATGTTCTGATAGACTTTAAAACTCGTCCCAATAAATTTAAATATAAATGTGACTTGAATACATTAAATATGACATTAAGCATGATTCAAGACATGTTTCAAGAAATCATTGATTGAATATAAATGTAAAAATTCCTTTTTGAAATCTTAAATATAGAGCTTGAAACTCTTTTTCAAATTGATTCAAAACTCAGTGAATTTAAACATTGAGAGTCCATTGCTTTCATTTGAATAAGCTCAAGGTTTTTGATAAATAAACTCATTGTTTTCTTTAAAATACTCATGGCTTTTGGAAATCATCAAATCAATAGAGTTGGAGCAATTATGTTTCAATAATTTCTCAACAATAATGATATCTCGGCATCCGGCCTGAGATATCAGAGAAATCAGAAAGGGTGGATGAGCTTTGTCCCAAGCCACCCATCTGCAGAGCCCTCCGACGGGTGGGAAGAAAGCTTGCGGACTCTGATAACGGGGTACTCCCCCAAATCGAGTGTGTACCGCTAGCCGCTGCCCAAGTCAAAAGGCAATGTACTAGCGGACAACACACCATCACCCTCTCCTCATGTGGCAAAAGATTCCCCGGGCAGACGAGCCCAGGAATCCGGATCAGGGGAGGAGGCGAAGTTCATGTAAGTCATGGGGGGCACGCGTACACTTTCTGCCTTGCGTTCTCCAATGTGAATCGCAAAGGACACACAGGAAGCGTATATGTGCGCTCTCCATGCGATCTATGCGAACCTCCTGTGCGCTCTCTATACGATCTCCGAAACTCCTTTCTTGAGGACGAGCCACTCTCCGGTGGCTCCTTCATCACCCCAGCTGTCCGGAGGGTGACGACTTGCAGAAGGAAAGCTCGGCCCTCCCCTCTAAGCCCTAGAGAAACAAGCATCATGCAAACCTTCGCGATTCGCAGAGAAGGAAACTCTGGGATGGCCCAACACAGCCCTCTTTCCCCTTTTTATACGCAAAGACGAACCGGGAGCAGCTATCAGAACAAAAAGCCCCAAGATTCAAAATGCCTGACCCACGCCACCACGTGGCCTCCTGAAATGAAAGAAGCGCCCCTCGTTGTGCGCCAAAGCGCGTCGCCTGAACCATGATGCATGCCAAGAGATTTTCTCTGATCTCGGATCATGAGCTTTAAATACAAAAAACCGTCCGCCGATCTTACAGGTACTGGCAGACCTGGGAAATCATCCCGCGAAAATGACATCCTCCAATGGCGAATAAGCGATTACACCACACGCCAAAGCAACCTACATTGGAAAAGATCGACACGGCAAAGGTCCCTCGAAAAGTGCCGGGGCAACCTTTTGCTAGCTGCAGAGCCGTACTATCTACTTCGATGAAACGAAAATCGACCTACCTTGGAAAAGACAAAGCACTGACGGGGGTAATAAAGAGGCGCAAAGGCCAAACCCTCTCTTTACCAAAAAGAATAAAGGGATGACAACAAGGATTCAACAAACCCCCCAGCTCTGGAACATATTCCCCTCTTTTCGTCAAAGGCACAACCACGACTTCGCCACTGATAAGATGAACTACCCCGGTCCTAGCCAGGATGCTTCTGTGATTCCTGGTCCCGTCCAGTCGACCTACCGCATTTCTCGGCCCCATCCGAGCTATTTCATCCCTCGGCCCTAGCCGAGCTATTTCCTTTCTTGGCCCCAACCAAGCCATTTCATCCCTCGGCCCTAGCCGAGCCATTTCATCCCTCGGCCCTAGCCAAGCTATTTCCTTTCTCGGCCCCAGCCGAGCTATTTCATCCCTCGGCCCTAGCCAAGCAATTTTCCTTTCTCGGCCCTAGTCGAGCTATCGCATCCTCCGGCCCTAGCCGAACCATTGCGTCATTCGGCTTAAGCCGAACTGAATCGTCCCTCAGCCTCCTTTGTACCAAGCCGTGTTGTCGCTTGACCTCTTCGTCGGGGCTATCCCTATGCCCTGGCCTCAACCAAGATGTTCTCTCAAATTTGAGCCAGAAAACCAACCTAGCGGCGCAAGTAAGCCATAGGTTTCTCGCGGTTGGGATAAAAATTTAAGACGAGAAATCACCCAAGAAAAGCAAACAAATGAAAACAAGTGACCCATTTACTGATTTCCGGTCAAACTACAAAAGAAAAGAAATAGAAAATACATATGGGCCCCAAGAGGTCAAGGCTTGGGATCAGACCCGGTGACCCCTGCGGCAACATCAGTGGGTGCGTCACTAGGCTCCCCCTTCTTGACAGTGTCCTGCCGAGATACCTCGACAGCAACGTCGACGCCCAGAACGGCTTTGAGATCGACATCAGAAATCTTTTCATATTCATCTTCCTCAGCCCCCGGGGTGCATGTCTCGTAATATTCGACTTCCAGACAAGACAAGTCCAGGTCAGGATAAGCTTGAGTAATCTTAGCCCGCGCCTTCTCTTCGCTGAATCGGAATGCATCGGCGCAGGCCGCCTTGCATTCCTCGGCAAACTAGGTAGAGTTCTTATACTCCTCCACTGCTGAAGAGGCCCGCGCATTCGCCTCGGCCAATTTCTTCTCCAATTCGGAGATCCTTCGGTGCCTCGAGGCCGCCTCCTCTCCAAAGGCCTTCAACCACCCCTGAAACTCCTGGCTCATCTTGTTCAACTGCAGACGAAAAGCCAAGTAAGGAAGAAGTCGAAAAACCAAAACGGATAAAATAGATAACGCCCTACCTGCTCATCCCACCGAGCCAGCTCACCGCCCAGCACTTGGACCCTATTGAGAGCCCTCAATTTAGCCGATTGATTTTGGCGAAGGCTCTCTTTGAGTTCATCCACCCAGGACTGAGTGTCTCCTATCTCTTGACGAGCGTAGTCGAGCTCGTCAGAGAGTTGAGCAGCTCGTTCGTCCGACCACTTTAGCTGATCCTTCGTGTCGATGAGCTCTTTATTCAGACAGGCAAGTTGGTCCTGCTGCCGCCGACACTTGTGCTCCTCCTCCTCAAGCCTCTTGCTCTGGTTGCCCATATCTTTGGCGTGGCTGGCTTTCAACTGGTCACATCTCTTATCAAAAAACCGCTGCATGGAATTGACCTTACCCTCGTGCTCCGCTTTGATATGAGATAGCTCTAGACTGACCTTCTCAGATTGCTCGTGGAAGCCTTGAAGTTCGTTGACCTGCGTTGCAAGTTGAGAGGCTCTTTCTCTCTCAACTGCAAGAACACTGCGAGCCTCCTCGAGCTCCCTCTGGAGGATGGTCAAGGCTCGGGAAAGTTTAGCTATAGAATCCACCCTCTCCTTGAGGTGATCGACCTCTTGGCGGGCCTGAGCCCAAGCTCCAACGACCAGATGCAAATGCCATTTCAGCGCCCTCATGATCAGGGCATTCTGCGAAAAGGATTGCACATATGAGGAACGCAGTCGAACTAACTGACTAAAAACCCTACTTCAGTGTGATGTCTTACCCAAGATACATAATCTAAAGCAATCTGCGTGAGGGCAAGGTCATCAATCTCGGGAAGAAGGAAAGCCTCGTTCGGCACTCCAGTGTACCTAAAGGCCACCTCGACAAGATCCTCCGGCTCGTTCCCTCTTGCCGAGGAACTCTCTCCCCCTTGGAATGTAAACCACATCAAAGTGGAGAACATGGCACTCACCTCCGGATCGCGTGAGTGGAAATTTACGCTCAGGGAACCAACTTGGGAACCTGCAGCCCCTGAGGCCCTCGTTCGGCCAACCTCCTCCACCAGAGCCCTCATTTGAGAGGCCTCGGGCATTTCGGCTCCGGCAAGGGGAGCCCCGGCCCGAACGTCCCCTTCACTCGATGGCTCCCCTCCTTCTCCTTCTTCTTCCTCCTCTTTCGCTTCCTCGGACATTTCTCTGTCCCCGGCAAACTCCTTTTGAACTTCGGTTTCCCTCGAGGCCTCCTGTGCCTCGGCGGAAGGCCCTTCACTGGAAGACGCCCCGTGAAGTTTGGTCGCTGGTTCGGCAGGCTCGGCTACCCCTTCATCCCCTGCTGGCTCTCCCACCAGCAGCCCGGATTGAACCTCAGCAGCTGTAACCGCTTCTCCCACCTCGATTGAAGCGGGGGCCGCTCCCGCCTCCACCTGCAACCTCTCCGAACCACCGGCCCCCAGTGAGGGAGACCGAGCTGCCCCGGCCATGGGGGTCTCCAAGTGAACCGACCTCATTCCCTCGCCATCGTCGGACAAAACAGCAACAGGTGGGGCGGAAATTTCAGCAGCCTCCTCCGAAACCCCTGCGATATCTTGATCTTCCCCCCTGATAGACCTTCCTCCGGCACCAAAAGACCATGCGCCGCCGTAACTTCGACACTTCCAGCCCCCGGTGACGAGGAGCACCGATCGTCACCATCTCTCCTAATCCCCTAGGGCGGGAGCCGAAGGGCGAGACCTCTTCTCAGCCCTATTCTTGCTACTGGAGCCGGATCTCCTACGACGCTTGCCCAGCTCCTCCCTCACCTGATCTATGAATGCCGACCTTTCGGCTGTAGGAGCAATACGACTCCCCCGTTAGCTCACACAAAATTGAAGTTGAAATCACATTAAGCTATTGGCTACAAAGTGATACTCACCGCTAGGATCAACATGACTCAATCCAGCCGCGAAGAGAGCGTCCTCTGATAGAAGGGCGCTGGCCGGAAGCACTCGACTGCCGCATAATATGATCAAATCCCTTTTCTCCTGCTCGGATAACTCCGGATGCGCTTCTGGATCTTTTACATATCTTCCTCACACCCGAGGAAAGTCTGAGCTAATATTCCCTTCGACTATAAAGAATCAGGATTTTCATTCCTTTATCGACAACGGGTTGTCCGAAATCATCTTGAAAGACCTCCGAGGACCAATGTAAGGCCACTCTGAGGCCCTCCCGGAGACCAGATTGTAGCACACCCTGAACATCGGAAGGGTCGCGATCACCCCGACACGGCTGCACAACGAGATGAATCCGATGAGGTTGCGCTAGCTGTTGGGAGCTACCATGGTGAAGCATATATTGTAGAACCTCATCACCTCCCACACCAGCTGGTGTAGAGGAAACCTGAGGCCTGCCCTCAAACTTTCCTCATAACAGAACGCTCCGTCCCCCAATCCGGATGTCACCCTGTCATCAGCTGTCGGGAGCAACAAGGTAACATCCTGAGGAATCTTGTACAGGCGGCGTATCCGTTCTAGATCCTCCAGGGTCACCTCCGAAGCCTGATCACTTGGGCTCACCATGTTGTCGATCGAAAGAGACGCTGAGCAAGGTCGCTAAGAAAACGGAAGACGAAGTTCTCTAAGGGAAAGTGAAAGAGCGCTACGAATAGGGATGGCGCCGCTACGACTCCGTTTTACCCAAAAGAAACTGCCTCAGGGAGAAGATGAGGCGTCTCAACCAAGATGTCCGGAACCGCCGCTACAGGCGTCGTGAAGATCGAGATTTCCTATGTGGCACTTCCCCAATCGTTGCCTTCGCTCCTAAGAAATGATGGATCCACCTCGAGAAGGCAGAATGGCCACACAACATTACATCATTGCATGGGCTGTCAAATACAGATCCCTCTGTTCGGATTGCCCTACCTAAGTCTATACTCCCTATGCCCGAACCTACGCTTCAAACTAGGGAGTGGGGGGCATGTGTTGAGGGTAAAATTGCCATTGCATTGATAACTGTGCGAATAGGCTAAGATCAGCCCAGCCCCCACTTGCTATGCTGCGCCTACGAAGAATGAGCTAGCTAGTATGATCCGGCGGATCAAGCAACCCATAGCTCGGCTCCCCCGAGCAACCCATAGCACGGTTCCCCCGAGCAACCCATAGCTCGGTTCCCCCGAGCAATACGTAGCTCGGCTTCCCCAAGCAACCCATAGCTCGATTCCCCCGAGCCATCCATAGTTCGGCTTCCTCGAGCAACCCATAGCTCGGTTCCCCTGAGCCATCCATAGTTCGGCTTCCCCGAGCAACCCATAGCTCGGCTTCCCCGGGCCATCCATAGCTCGGCTCCCCCGAGCAACCCATAGCTCGGTTCCCCCGAGCAACCCATAGCTCAGCTTCCCCGGGCCATCCATAGCTCGGCTCCCCCGAGCAACCCATAGCTCGGTTCCCCCAAGCAACCTGTAGCTCGGCTTCCCCAAGCAACCCATAGCTCGGTTCCTCCGAGCAACCTGAATCTCGGCTTCCCCGAGTAACCCGTAGCTCGACATGCACCTCCGCGGAACGTGGCGCGGGAGAGCCCAAGACTAGTGTAACAGAATCCCAGACAAAGAATCATATCGATGAGTGGCCTAGGATCTACAATAATGGTCTAGGACCTACGCAGTCATTGGATCCCAGGCCATCAGAGAGCTCTCCCAGCCGTCGATCCTTCAACGGATAAAATACGGATCCCACCGGCCTCACAACGGCTTGATTCGAATCATCCCCGTATCCCAACAACCTTCGAACCTTCCAGAAGGCGCTCAAGATTCAGGTGATTGCCTATAAATAAGACACTCCCAGATTCTCTCAGATATGCGCACAAGCTCCCGTACATAGCTCCTGGCTCAGTCCCAGCATCACTCTCTCTCCTTCACTGCTCCCCCTTTTTTCCTTTCCGCCGTCGGTGCTCCGTCCGAGCTCCCGATTGGCCGCCCCCGAAGGGACTTCCCAAAGAGATCCTTCTCCTCATTTCTGTTGATCATCGATCCCCACTGACTTGAGTATCGGAGGGTCTTCCGTGGAGGGCTACCCCCAACGCCTCTCGCGTGAAGACTTTTTTGCAGGTCCGTCCAGGAGGAAGCCCGATCAGGAGACCGATCGCATCCGAGTCGGAGGACAGATTCTGACGACAACAATATCCATGTCTAATATTATTATAGACCATACGTCTACCATGCTATCATTTCTATTATATTTAATTAGAATTTCAAACTTCATAGTCCAAATTAATTTGATTAAACCTTCCATTCGTAAGATATGTTTATAAATACAATATACCACACTAATAGTCCTAAAATCTTTTATGCTAACTTATCATTTTTGGAATCTCTTTCCACAAAAAAAAACAGCATCCAATGAGTAGAGCGGGATACCCACCCCACCACCACTCTCACCGGATCCCACACGGCCTATCATATAAAGTGTGACCCTATCTGTTGAACGTTGTTATCCATAACCAACACGCAAAAATCACTTACCGAAATACGCTTATTGCATCACATCATGCACTACAGCCATTGCCCCACTGTTGAGTTGGGGCCCGCCCCAGCTCCTTGAGAAGGTTGGTCATTGATGATCGATCCTTTGTTAGACATGGCGTTACAGGACACGTGGCAGGTTGCTAAGGGGGAGCACGTGTGGCGTGTCAACGTACCAGGTTCTTGTCACCGGCTCACTGTTTGGCACAACCGTCGCCAGCCTGGTTGAGCTTTCGAGCTGTTTGGCTTGCTTTCAGAGAACGATGGGAAGGTGACCAAAAATGGTGACTGCTAAATATACTGAAAAAGTCTCCATGGAGTACTCTGGTGACGGTCATGTGGGTTTCTCTCAAAAGGAAATATGCATGCAAGGAAGCTACAGTTATGATTCTTTTATTTCAATAAAGATTAAGAAAAAAAGCTTTGATGAATGACTTGACTGTCTGGCAGAGGACTGAAGAAAAGAAAGTAGGGAAAGGTCCAAATTAACTTGGATGATGGAAATGATTCCGCTGCTGGAAGCTGATCTGAATGTATGGGCTTCATAGAGTGATATCTGCGACTAGAATCCTCGGATATATCGTAAAGTTATTTTATAGGGAAATTATCCCACGGGTGTATATTTCTGCTGCTCTCCACCCCTTACGTCAGTTCCAGTCCCATCACATCGGTTTGATTTCGTAGTCTTAACATATATTTTTCTTATTGAATGATCATTGAGTGTGAACATCAGGGAATCAACACCATCCCCATATACCGGCTCCACCTTTATTCTATCCTCCAATTGCTCCTCTTTTCACCATCCTGCGCTGCAAGGAGAAGTTCTTTGTGCATAGTCTTCAATCTATAAAGTTGTGCAACACATTGATCGTATACTTATGCATGTGCATATATAAAGCGCATTATAGTTCAATAGAACATAGCATGCGTGTATGCATAGATAGACGATCAATGATCACATTTAATGCACGATTTTATACATTAAAAACGGTGCATAAAGTCTTTTTCTACGCTGTAATGCCCAACATTTGGAATGAGCAACTGAAATATTACTGCTTGTCCTGTTGCGATCTATACAGTCATGCAGAACATTGAAAAAGTATCAATTTTGTTGGAGAAATAATTGTAGCCACTAAGAATTGCTTTTCATTGCTTTTGTGGGGCTGTCACGAATATTTACAATTTATGTCTAATAATTTTAGGAAAGTTGCAATTTAAATCTTGCATTTAATAAAATAATTTTAAAAATCTACAATTTATAACCTATAACTTTATAAAGCCTGCTATATCACCCCTTAATTTTTTAATATTAAAATATTAATCATTAAATTTTAAGAGATATAGATATTTTACTAGCAATAATTCCAACTAGTTATGTGCATAACTTCCGTACTAAAAAAATATCAAATTTTATGAATAATATGGTAATAGAAAGCGTTCCATCATACAACCACGCTATTTGCTTCCTTCCTGCATGATAAGATACTCCCTTTGTGATAACCCTCTCAATAGTTTCACATCGAAAAATTAGGAGTTGGTTAAGTGATTTATATGTGGTAAAGTAAGAAGGATAAGGCACCAATTGGATCCTTTTTGGGCTATGATGGCCCAAGTTGGTATGAACCTCATTCGTCTTGCTTTCTTGTAATGAAACGGGCTAGTGGGCCCGGATCGTTACAATATGGTATCAGAGCCACGCACCAGTCAAAGTGCAGGAACTAAGTGCCACACAGGATAAAGTGCTATATCGATGGGAACCACCTCTTGAATCTGTGAAGGCCATAAGGCAAAGTGCTACATTGATGGGAGCCACCTCTTGAACCTATGGGGGCCACCTTTAGAATCCTGCCTGTCTGATGGTTGTGATCAATTAACCCTGGCGACGAGGATATCGTCTTTGTAAGGGGGTAGATTATGATAACCCTTCCAATAGTCTCACATCAGAAAATTGGGAGTTAGTTAAGTGGTTTATATATGGTAAAGTAAGAAGGACAATGCACCAATTTGATCCCTTTTTGGGCTGTGGTGGCCTAAGTTGCTATGGACCTTGTCCGTCTTGCTTTCTTGTAACGAAACGGATCCGTGGGTCCGAGTCATTACACCCTTTCTATGCATATAGTTTGGATTGCCTGCTTTTGTGAACGTCGTTACCACCTAGTGAGGTGAAGAAAACAGCGTAGTAAGAAAGCAAAGGATATAATTATTGTAGTGGGAGCTTCAAAGCAAAGGATCTACACTCCATTATCGCTATGTGCTTTTATGGAGGCCACCACTACAGTCACGAAGGAGATGGTGGCTTCGATATGAAAGCAAAAGAGACAACAACTTTGCTAAATAAATGAAGGAGATAATAACTCGATCGATAGTGGCTTCAATGGAGGAGGAGATAGTAATAGTGAAGGTACAATATATAATCAATGTACAAGTACTTTTATTGATTTAGCTGGACATGGGTGCTAAATGACCAAAAATCCTCCTTTATTATACCAATGATTCTAACTTGTTCATATATTATTTTAAAAATAAATAATGAAGTTGTATCATAATAAAACCCATCTCTCTAAGCCTTCGAACTACCAATACCAATAATATCATTACTGTGTAAGAGCTAGTGCATTGGACGTTATAATAATTATCATAAAATATTATTTAATTATTAAAAAATTATCTTATGTATTAAAAATTATTTAAAATATATCAAATTATTAATTGATAAGTAATAAATCTTCCAAATGGTTGATTTTACCATCAAGCAATTATGATGTGCAATACACATGCTCCCCCAATAATAATGTCACTCTGGTACAAACATATGAAAGGTTTAGAATGGTGCAGATTATGAGCTAAAAGATTTTATTAAGGATAGAGTTTAAATTATATATGTTTTTAATATTATAAGGTTTAACTTGTAATTATTCTAAGCTTTCATGGGTAGATGGGGTGCCTCTCCTGGTACCAACTTTTGTAAACATATATTTTTCTCATTGATGGGCGCATGCGGAAATGTTCACTTTTAGTAAAATCGTGCTCTAGGGAGATATAGATCACGTTATCCTAAAATGTCTGGATTTTAACTTTTCCTTCATATCCATAATGCTCGGCTTTGTGGTAGTGCGTGGCGTTCGCTTTCTAGCTCAATGTTTCACCAATCACTATATTACTCGATACCATGGGATCAAGGGTCTATCTGAAGGGAGGCACTCGTACGTGTCAGTACTTTGCGCATGGATCACGGCACTTGCACCAATATATTGATAGGATTGGTCTGCCTCAAGTTCTAATTTTTGAAATCATCAGTTATTAACCATCAAACAAAACGATTCGAACAATCAAACAGTTTGAACGGATCCCATTCAACGATTTAAATGATTAAAATTAGGGATAATTGATGTGTGCACCTTCAATTGACTATCATTCTACATTAATCTCTATTGATTGGGTTTTGATGACCATTTTATGTTTAGTCATTGATCATATAAACTTCTATATAATTATGTCTAAAACACATACACAAACATACACATATATAAAAAATAAATTTAATTATATTCTATTATAGCTAAATTGAGAATTCAGAACCTGATTAACTGCCATGCTATTAGATTCACATAATTCGTGAATTTTAAAGATAGATAAAAATAATAAAGATGAAATAATTTGAAGATTCATATGGATCTACGTCTCTCTCTCTCTGTATATATATATATATATATATATATATATATATATATATATATATATATATATATATATATATTTACAAACTAGGTGTTATTAATATAAAATATTGATTGAATTATATTTATAAAATATTAATTAACTTATAACAATAAGCTAAAAAAAAGAAAAAAAGAAAAGATTGAATGATGAACCCTCAGACGGGTCCTCTGGTCTGAGTTGCTTCACTCCTTGCCCAGGGTATCCCATCTATTATTGCTGGAGATTTTAACTGTATCACTGAGGCTCAGAAAAAGCGTGGTGGCAGACGGTTTTCAGCTTCAGCTGATGTTAATGAATTTAGAACCTTTATTGGCTCTTCAGGGCTTTGGATTTGGGGCATTCGGGGACCCAGTTCACTTGGTGTAATAACCGTCAAGGCTTTGCTCATATTTGGAAGAGACTTGACAGAGCTATGGCTACGGCCCAGTGGCTCCATATGCACCCGGGGGTTTCTATCTCTCACCTTTCGAGGATTTCTTCTGATCATTTCCCTATTTTGATCTCGACGGAGGTTGATCTGCATTGGCGAAGACAATTTAGATTCGAGCAGTTCTGGACGGTTCATTCAGCTACTCGGTCTATCATTTCTCAGGTGTGGCATATTCCTGTCAGGGGTAATGCTATTTATCGCCTTTCCCAATGTCTTATGCTGGCTAGACGTCGTCTTTCTCTTGGAATAAGCGGGAGATGGGGGATTTGGTTAGACAAGTTGAACTGGTTGAAGCTGATATTAGGCTTTGCAGTTGAAGGAGGACCAGGAAGGGCTTCTGTTGGACTCGGATCTCTTTGCTCTTCGGACATGCTCGCTCGTCACCATTCTCTTCTTCGGCAGCAGGAGATGTTCTAAAGGCAGCGGTCTAGGGTTCAATGGATTTGTGAGGGGGATCATAATACCAGATTCTTCCATTATGCTACTTTGAAGCGGCGTGCCGCTAACAGGATCCGGAGGTTAGTCGATGGGGAGGGGCATATTTTTGAGGATACGCAATCTATACGGGACCTGCTTCTAAATTCTTTCAATCTAGATGGGCTGAATCCACAGCTGATGGGGCTCCAATTGTTCGGGTGCCTGATTCCAGGAAGGTTTCCTCCCAGGATAATATTATGCTTGTTAGGCCTATCACATCGAATGAGATTCGGATGGCTCTTTGGGAGCTTGGCCTAGATAAGGCTCCTGGGCCTGATGGATTTTCGTCTCTCTTCTTCCGTCACTATTGGGATATTGTGGGGCCGGAGGTGGTTTAGGCTATTCAGATTGTTTTCCAATCTAAGCACATTCCTTTGGAGTGGAATCAGACTCTTATTACTTTGGTGCCTAAGCGTTCGGCGGCTTCTCTCCTGCAGCATTTTCGGTCGATCAGTCTGTGCACTACCTATAAGGTATGTGCTCGCCTATTAGCTGGCCGCCTTCGTCTTGTGATTCCTCGTCTCATTTCTATTGAACAAGGGGCATTATTAGAGGGCGCTCTATATCGGATAATGTTCTCATTGCTCAGGAATTTATGCACGATCTTTATAGACCTCCAGCCAGTCACTATCTTATGGCAGTTAAGCTTGATATGGATAGAGCTTATGATAGATTGAGTTGGGCTTTTTTGCACCGCTCTCTTCAGGAGTTTGGGTTTGATGATTTGTTTATTCAGTGGATCATGGCCTGTATTCAGAAGCCTTCCTTTGCTTTGATCATCAATGGAGTCCAACAAAGTATTTCCACTCTTCTGTGGGGTTGAGACAGGGATGCCCTTTATCCCCTTTGTTATTCATTCTGGCTATGGACGATCTCTCTCGTGCTTTTCATCAGGCCCAACTGGATCGGCGGATTATTCCGTACATGGCCGGTAGTGTGGGCCCTTCGATCTCTCATCTCTCTTCGCCGATGACTGTATTCTTCTGGGTCAGGCCACTATTGATAATGCGGCTTCCTTTACTATATTGCAGCGCTATTGTCAGGCTTCGGGTCAAAGGGTTAACTTTCTTAAGTCATCTATATGTTTCAGCCCGAAGACTTCTAAAACTACCAGGGAAGCCATTATTAATCTATCAGGTATTACTACTCAGACTGATCGTTTTATGTATCTGGGGATCCCAATAACTGGTAGACGGCCCCGCTGTTCTGACTATGCTGAGCTTGAGAGGCGGGTGCGACAGCGTGTGGAGGGGTGGCAGGTCACCAGTTTATCTATGATGACCAGGGTCATTATATTCGTTCGGTACTCTCTCTCTTCCATTGTATCTTATTTCAAATGCAGCCATTCCGATTACTTGTCTTAGGAGGATTGAGAGATGTTTCAGAGATTTTCTATGGGCTTCTATGCAAGATGGCCATGGTATTCATCTATTATCCTGGGATAAGGTATGTATGCCTATCCAAGATGGTGGTCTAGGAATTCAGTCTTTGATTGTTAGAAGAGAATCTCATCTTCCAGGCATGCTTCGCATTTCCTCTTGGAGCCGCAGTGTCTTGGAGCTCTCTGATGTATGCGAGGTATGGTGACTGGTCGTCCAGCTTGCCCATTACGACGCCCCAGGGCTCCTCCTCCCTGTGGAAGGAGATTTGTAGTTATGATCTGTATATCAGGGATAATATCTCTTGGATGATAGGAGATGGTTATTCGATAGATGTCGTCCAGGATACTTGGATTTCTGAGATCCCTCTTTCGAGGTGGACCTCCTTTATAAATATGGAAGCTCCCACCAGTTTAAAGGTTAAGGATTTTTGCTTTCCTCTGATCCCCCTGCTTGGCATATTCCTACTGTGACCTGTTTCTTTCTTGGGGAGCTCTCTTGGAGGATTCTCTCGCTGCCTATTATCCTGGTCATTCTGTGATTCGGCTTTGGCAGAGATCTTGTCTCTCTAAGGCCCCCACTAGGGACCTTATGAAGATGTTTAGGCCTCAGCCTCAATGTCTCGAGGAGGCTGCTTGGATTTGGAAGCTTCCTATTCTTCCCAGGGTTCAGTTATTCATATGGAAGCTTCTTTGGGACTGCCTTCCAACTTGTGCCCTCCTCTCTCGTAGGGGTCGTCTATTTAGCCGTCCTGTCCTCTATGTAGGCAAAGCGTGGAGTCTTCTGATCATGCTATCTTCCTTTGCTCCAGAGCTAGACGGATATGAAATCTGATGGGCTATACTAGCAAGCGGGATGGTATGGCCTTCCCGAGATCTTTGTTTTCCATGATATTCGGTGGGGTTCTCAGCATAAGCGGGGGCTTTGGGCTGTCACGGCTTATCAGATTTGGATGTTGAGGAATCAGCTCATCTTCTCTAATGACCCTATTGAGCCTCATAGGATTGTGAGGAAGATTAGATCATTGACGACGGAATGCGCCCGTATTATTGGTGGAGTTGGTTTTGACTCTTCTGGCCTCTGGGGTTCCCCTGCTGCTTCGGCAGTGAACCGGCATATGATTTTTATTTCTTGGGAACCCCCTCCCTCAGGATTTGTCAAAATCAACTTTGATGGGAGCGTCCGTGGTAGAGTTGCTGGTTCGGCTTTCATCATTCGAGGGCCACTGGGAGACTTGTTGGCAGCTGGAGGTTTTGGTTCTCTTGACTCCTCTGTCCTGATGACTGAGCTCTATGCTGTCTGGGCGGGTATTTCTTATGCTGCTCGGATTCTTCATGCTCGTAGGATCATAGTTGAGGGTAATTCTATGACGGTTATCTCTTGGTTGAAGACGAGCATTGCACTATTAGTACTGCTAACCCGATCCTCAGGGATATTTGGTCTATGCTTCGGGAGGTTGGCTCTATCCAGATTCGTCATATATTTCGTGAAGCCAATTCGGCGGCGAACAACTTCTTTTATGGCTCAGTATACAGGATCTTGGTTATGGAGACCGGATGTCCCTGTCCTACTCTTCTGCAGCAAATTTTGTCATCTGATGTATCTGGGCTGATTCGCACTAGACTTGTGATCACCCGTTTGTACCCAAAAAAAAAATATTTAGAAGGAAAAGGGTGAGAAAAACTTGGCCACCATTGCTTCCACCGTTCAAGGGTCTCAAAGCGCTATCCTCTCTAAAATTCAACCATGACTATCATTAATTTCATCTTCGACAATGACAAATAGTGTACTCATGTGGACCGAATGACTACTCTAAAGTCCCCCCTCTCCTTCCAACGCCAATTGATTCCTGCCTTCTATTAAATGTTGTTGGAAGATATGAAAGAAAAGTTGATGACACTGGATATTTAATTTAATGGTTTAGGTGGCCAGACATGCAACAATGATTAAGGTTTAATTGACAAGATCAGCTGCTAAGCATGCTAGTGGTATTTATACAAGCGAAATTAAGCTTGATGTCCAACACAAAACATGGTGGAATTTAATTTGGGTTGCCAAGGATATAAGAAATCCCACATTATATTGGAGACTGATCATGTAAATGTTGGGATATGGTAACATTTTCCATGTCAACAATGTGAGTCACAAATGGAGTGAACAAAATTCTACTGGTAAGATCACCAAAGATATTTCATGGAGAACTCCTTGTAAGATGACGAGGATATTGTAATAAAACAAGAAAATAAACAAATATTCATGTCAAAAAAAGAGAAGAAAGAATGCAGAACCTTTTAATTTTCTTTCCTTCCTTCTTATTCTAGTATCAACTGTCTATTTCAATGTGCGGACCTAGCTATGCACTATGTAATGCTGAAGACTCTATCTTTTGATGTATTTTTCTCTCATTCTCTATTAATAATTTAAAATCTTATCCAAAAAGATAAATCAAAATGTATTAATTGAACCTTTTGATCCTATATAAATTACTAAACTTTATCTAATATATAGTTAATATAAGACTAAACATATGCTAGCTTGAGTTCTTAAATATTCCTTCTTTTCATATCTTGATATTTGTTGGTGCCTAGAATGATTTTGATGATTACAAAACAATTAAGACAAAGTGTATTATGAAAATTATGATTATTGCAGGGATGTACAAGTGTCATACAGGTAAGCCTCATCAAGCAAAATTTTATTCGTCACATAGAAGCTTATTTTTTCTTGTCTAGAATATAGCTAATTGACTCTTTAAATTGCTTAGGATTATTGCATGACTATGTAAGCTAGCTTATTTCTCTTCCTAGCTAGCTTTCCCCACTTGCTAGCTAATTGATTTTCTTCTCTCAATGCATATGGCCGAACCATGCTTGGATCTAGTTAGCATGGTAGCTAACTTCTTCTCCTAGTTAACAATTTGCTGCATAATTTTTCTTTGCTGGCCGAATGGAGCTTGGGAAGAGCTAGCTGGAGAGCTAGCTTGCCTTGAATGGATTGCATGAAGCTTTGACTCAAATTTTTCATGGCCGAATGGGTTTTGAAAGCAGTTAGCTTAACAACTAACTTCTTTATCTATTTTCCTCTCTACGTAACATGAAAAGTTTTCATTGGAGTTAGCTAACTAGTTAGCTACCTTTATCATGAATAGGCTTATTTTTTAACTAGTTAACTAGTTAGCTAGCTACTTTTTTGCATGGTAGGGTTTACTTTATATCTAGTTAACTAACAAGCTAACCACTTTATTCTGTTTTCATTCCCAGCCGCATGAAAATTAAATGGAGTTAGCTCTTGAGCTAACTACTTTTTTACATGGCCTCATACACTTTTCAAATAGCTAACTAAAGAGCTAGCTGAAATTCAAATTCTCTCTGTTCATGAAACATTTTTTCCAAGCCGTGCGCTCCTCAAAACAAGTCAACTAGGAAGTTAACTACTTTATTTTATTTGCTTCATGAACTCTCACTTGAGTTAGCTAAATAGCTAACTCCTTTTTCCATTAATGCATGAAAGCTTGGCTCCAAAGCTAACTATTTTCTCCTGGCATCTTTCCAACCGTGTGACTTTTGAAATGAGCTAGCTCACAAGCTAGCTACTTTATTTCCTTGGATTGAGGCTGATATTCTTGCCGTGGGATTCTTGCTAGCTAGTTAGCTAGCTTGGACCTTTTCTCTTTTTCTCCATGGGGCCGCACGACTTCAAGAAGAGAGCTGTTGAAAATTTATTGCAGCCAACATCCTCTCTCATGAATTAAATACTCTCTCTCTCTCTCTTAATTGCATTTCCGTTTTCATGGTTACTGACATTTTTCTTTTGGTGTTTGACAGGGATCTTTTCTTTTGGGAAAGGATTAAATGCAATCATATTTAGGGAAATAAATTCAAACGGTTATATTTCTTTCCGTTTTTAATTTTCTGTATTTACCAATGTGTCTAACGGACATTATTTTTGTGTTGGTTTAAATAAAAGTGATCAATGGAACTTCAAAATGATTAGAGACGATTTCTTGACGATCTTAGTTGACAAATCTTCGAAAATCCGAAAAAAAGAGAAAGAAAGAAATAAAAAAGAGAGTGTTCATTGCATATATTCCGGAGTGTTGAAGAGCAAGTTGCTGTGTTTTGAAGTTGCAAATCTCAATCCTTGCTCAAGTCGTCCAGATCCGGTGAAGCACTTCCAAGTTTCAGCTACCTCGGATATCCACATCCATTGCTGAAGACTTGCTTCGATATTTGTAAAGTATTTTTGAATATTTGCTCAAATTAGGAGCTATTTGTCATATTCTCGGATATTTCTTGTAATAGGGTTAGAGATAACCCTAGATTGTTGTTTGGCTTCCTTGTGCCCTTAAACAAGCGGACTAGCCGGGAAGGCTAGGGGTTTGGCTTCCTTGTGCCCTTAAACAAGTGGACTAGCCGGGAAGGCTAGGGGTTTGGCTTCCTTGTACCGTGAAATAAGAGGACTAGCTGGGAAGGCTAGGGGTTTGGCTTCCTTGTGCCGTGAAACAAGAGGACTAGCCGGAAAGGCTAGGGGTTGTAATCGTTGTGATACGATTAGTGAAATTCCCAAAGGGTTTTTGGGAGTGGACGTAGGAGCCGATTTTGGCACCGAACCACTATAAACCCTATTGTGTTTGTGATTGCTTATTGTGTGTGATTTTTGTTTGTGCACTCCACTATACCGCTGCGAATTAATTCTTTAATTAGTGATTAAGTACATATCTGCGCTAGTAATTATTTTTAAGAAACCCAATTCACCCCCCTCTTGGGTTACTACATCTGGGCAACAAGTGGTATCAGAGCAGCGTGCTCTTGAATCCTATAGCTATGACAAGCTTGGAGCTAAAGATCAGTAGTAATCTAAATGGGATCTATGTTGACCGAAGGACAATCAACTAACCACCTTTGTTCAATGGAACAAATTACACATATTGGAAAGCACGAATGAAAATCTTCATTCAAGCACTTGATTATGATTTATGGGGAATCATAATTAATGGACCACACACACCCACTGTTAAATTGATAATGTTGATATTGCAAAGCCTGAATCAGAATGGGATGAGCAAGATAAGAAATTAGCTCAATTAAATGCAAAAGCTATGAATGTTCTGTATTGTTCTCTTGATGCAAATGAGTTTAACCGTATATCTACTTGCATGTCTGCTAAAGAGATTTGGGATAGACTTGAAGTCACCCATGAGGGTACTAGTCAAGTTAAGGAATCCAAATTAATATGCTTGTTCATAAGTATGAATTATTCAAGATGGATTCAGCTGAAAATATTACTGATATGTTTACTAGATTTACTGATATCATTAATGGTTTGAAAAGTTTGGGAAAATCTTATGC
Organism: Calamus simplicifolius; assembly: GCA_900491605.1. Lineage (NCBI taxonomy): Eukaryota > Viridiplantae > Streptophyta > Magnoliopsida > Arecales > Arecaceae > Calamus > Calamus simplicifolius. Next base: position 1,444,259 of record UESW01003948.1, read on the forward strand.
TAACAGTGATCTTGTTAGAAAAATTTTAAGATCCTTACCTAGATCATGGGAAGCAAAAGTGACTGCTATACAAGAAGCAAAAGATCTCAATACCTTGTCACTTGAAGAATTAGTCGGTTCTTTGATGACTCATGAACTACAACAACGACAACACAATGATGAAGATGATTCAAAGAAGAAAAGGACTATGGCATTGAAAATCATACTTAAGATGAGGAAAGTGAGGAAGAAACCAGTGATAGTGAAAAAGATGATGAAATGGCACTGATCTCCAGAAAATTCAAGAAATTTATGAGGAGAAAAAAATTTGGAAAAAGGAAAATATTTACCAAAGGAGATCATAGCAAAGAAAAGGAAAGAAGTGAACCTCCTATATGTTATGAGTGCAAGAAGCCTGGACATATAAAACCGGAATGTCCACAATTGAAGAAAGGATTTAAGAAAATAAAGAAAAGCTATGTTGGCTACATGGAGCGACAGTGAAGCAACAAGTTCAGAAGATGAAGAAAAGACTGAAGTCGCCAATGTATGTTTCATGGCTGATGATATTGAGGTAAGTCCTAGTTTTCTAGATGACTTTACTTTCGATGAATTGCATGGTGCATTCTATGAACTGTAGATGATTTTGCAAAATTAAGTTCAAAGAACAAAGATTTGAAAAATGAAATTAAACAACTTATTCTTGAAAAAGAAAGAATTTCAAACAACAATGAATCATTATTAAAGGAAAACCAAGATTTGAAAAATGAAGTGAGTAAATTAAGACCAATTATTGATAAATTACTTTAAGTTCAGAAAAGCTAGAAATGATTTTAAATAGTCAAAGGGCTGTTTACAATAGAGCTGGTCTTGGATATAATCCTATTAAAAGACAAAAATTTCTGAAAATATTTATGTGCATGCTGATGATTCAACTAAAATTACATGCTTTAAATGTGGTAAATTAGGACACAAAGCATATACTTGTCACACACACAAAGTTAAACAAATATGGGTTCCAAAAGGAACTATTTTAACTAACCCAAAAGGACCCAAGAAAGCTTGGGTACCTAAGAGCAA
>UESW01003948.1:1455912-1484586 GCA_900491605.1 Calamus simplicifolius
AAACGGGCCGAGGATGTCCATCCCCCACTTGGCAAAGGGCCAAGCGGAGGATATAGGAACCAGGCTGGCGGAGGGGAGTCTCTGAATGCTTGAGTGCCTCTGGCATGAGTCGCAAGCTCGGACAAGGTCGTCTGCATCCTTTGCATGGTCGGCCAATAATAGCCCCGCAGCACCTTGTGACATAGGGACCGGCTTCCCAGATGGTTGCCGCAAATCCCCTCATGCACTTCGCGGAGAGCATAATCTGCTTCAGACGGGCGAAGACATCTGAGCAGTGGCATGGAGAAGGACCGTTTGTAGAGCTGGTCGTCGATCAACACATAATGGGTGGCCTGCAGCTTTAGCCTTCTAGCTTCTCTTCGGTCGGATGGAAGCGACCCTTCTTTGAGGTACCTCAGGATGGGTCGAACCAGGATGGTTCGGCTTCAACTTGCATTATTCGGTCGGCTTCCGTGATACTGGGTTTCTCCAAGGTCTCCAGGTGGAATTTTGCTCGGCGTCCATTGACTCCGTGGTCGCCAACCGAGAGTAGGTCGGCACGGGCATTCTCGGATCTAGGAATCTGAATAATCTCAAACTCGGGAAAATGGGAAGTAGGCTCCGCACCTCTTGAAGATATCGAATCATGTTTGGCTTCCCGAGCTTCAAACTCCCCTCGCACATGACCTGCCACTAGCTGGGAGTCGGTGAAGGCATTAAGTTTCTCCACCTTCAGGTTGCGGGCGATTCGGAGACCGGCCAGCAGGGCTTCATACTCAGCTTCGTTGTTGGAGGCCGGGAAGGAGAAGCGGACGCCATATTCAAAGGTCCCCCTCCGGACTGGTGAGAACCAGACCCGCACCGGAGCGATGAGCGTTAGATGACCCGTCGACATGGAGGAGCCACCGGGCACCAGATTTGGTTCTTCAGGGGAGTCTGGGGTGGAGCCGTCCTCCGGGATGGTACACTCGAGGAGGAAATCGGCTAACACCTGAGCTTTGATGGCCGGCGAGGCTGAAAGTGGATATCATGCTCGCTCAGCTCGACGGCCCACTTGGTCATTCTCCCTGATGTCTCCGGACGGTGGACCACCGCCTTGATGGGTTGGTCAGTCAGGACCGTCACAGAATGCGCCTGGAAGTACGGTCGCAGCTTTCGAACTGAGGTGATCAAGGCCAACACCATCTTTTCAATTCGGCTATATCTTGTCTCCGCATCGCGGAGTAGCCTGCTGACATAATAAATTGGCTTCTGGACCTTGTTTTCTTCCCTGACCAGCACCGAGCAAACGGCACCTTCTGAAACAGCCAGATATAGGAACAGTGTCTCGCTGGACTTGGACTGCTGAGGAGTGGGGGCGAGCCGAGGTACTTCTTGAGATCTTGGAATGATTTTTGACACTCGGGGGTCCACTGAAGTTCTTAGCCGATCGGAGGGTTTTGAAGAAGGGGAGGCATCTTTCGGCTGAGCGCGCCACGAAGCGGTTGAGGGCCGCTATCCTCCCAGTTAGGCGCTGGACTTCTTTAATAGATGCCGGAGGCGCCATTTGTTGAAGAGCTTGAATCTTCTGGGGGTTAGCTTCGATACCTCGCTGGGAGACCATGAAGCCGAGGAACTTTCCAGAGTTAACGCCGAAGGCGCATTTAGTCGGATTGAGCTTCATCCTATACTTGCGGAGCGTTGCAAAGCTCTCCGAGAGGTCCTCGACGTGCTGTGATGCTTCTTTGCTTTTGACCAGCATGTCGTCGACATACACCTCCATGTTTCGGCCGATTTGCTCCTTGAATACTTTGTTAACTAGCCTTTGGTAGGTGGCTCCTGCATTTTTAAGACCAAAAGGCATAACACGGTAACAGTAAGTACCTCGGTCGGTTATGAAGGCGGTCTTTTCCTCATCTTCGGGGGCCATCCGAATCTGATTGTAGCCGGAGTAAGCGTCCATGAATGTCAGCATTTGATGACCCGAGGTGGCGTCCACAAGCTGATCGATCCGGGGAGAGGGAAGCTGTCCTTCGGGCAGGCTTTGTTGAGGTCGGTGAAGTCGATGCAAATCCGCCATTTGCCGTTCGATTTCTTCACCATGACGACATTCGATAGCCAGTTCGGGTAATTTACCTTCCGGATGAAGTTCGCCTTGATGAGTTTATCAACCTCCTCTTCAATAGCCTTCTGTCGTTCCGGGGCAAAGCTCCTCTTCTTTTGCTTGACGGACCAGTACATCTCATCCACGTTAAGGCGATGACGAGGACCTCGGGACTGATCCCTGGCATGTCAGAGGCGGACCAGGCGAAGACGTCGGCGTTGCTTCGGAGAAATTCGATCAACTTGCGCCGAGGTTCGCCCTTTAGCAGCGATCCGATTTTTATGGTTCGGTCGGGACGAGCCTCATCCAACGGCACTTCCTCCAGTTCCTCGGCTGGTTCTTCTCGTTGTTCGGTGAAATTTTCCCGAGCGTCTAGCCCGTCAATCTCCGGTATTCTGGACTGAAGGCTGGTAACGAAGCACTGTCGAGCCATGGTTTGGCTTCCTTGGACAACTCCAACTCCCCGCCCGGTGGGGAATTTCATGGACAGGTGCGGGATAGAGACAACTGCCTTGAGCGACATCAGGCCGGGTCTCCGAATATTGTGTTGTAGGGTGACCTGAGTTTAGTTACCAGGAAGTCTATGTGAATAGTGGCCACAAGGGGCCAGGTTCCTGCGCGAACCGCCAAGGTTACGACCCCTTCCGGGATGATGACGTCGCCTGTGAATCCCATTAGGGTGGAGTCCACGGCTCGAAGGTTTTTGTGAGCAGTCTCATCTTGGCAAACACATCGAGGTACAAAACATTCACAGAACTTCCACTATCAACAAGGATCCGGCTTACATCATAGTCATTTAAATTGAGGGATACAACTAGTGCATCGTCATGGGGGAACTATATCCCTCAGAGATCGTCGTCGGAGAAGGAGAGCTCGCCCGTCCGTGCTTTCTTTGGTGCCGATCCTTCGTCGTCATTTCTGGAGCTCGAGCCGCCGGCCTCTTCGATCATGTTGATGTGGCCGATTACGGGCGGATTTGGTGGAGGAGCTGTTGAAGCTCGGGCTGACGATCCCCCCTTGTCCTGGCTCGGGTGCCCTTCTGAATTGGTTCAGCCGACCCGTTGAATCAGCCTCTCAATCTCATTTTTTAGCTGCCAGCATTCCTCAGTGTCATGGCCGTGCTCCCGGTGGTAGCGGCAGTACTTGGTGGGGTCCCTCCGAATTGGGTTCCCTCGAAGAGGAGCTAGCTGGGGAGCTGGCGCTCTATCTCCATGAGGATCTGCGCCCGAGGCACAGTTAGCGGAGTGTAGCGGTCGAATCGCCTGGGCGGGCTTCGGGAGTGATTCCTCGGCGGCGATGGGGGAGCTCTTTGGCGATGAGGTGGACTCGGCCGACGGACGGGTCGGTGCCTGTCGGGACCTTTGGGCTCTTTCTTCTTTGCTAGCTCGGCGCGGGCGACTCTCCGTGACTCTTCGACCCTAGCGTATTTGTCTGCCAGGGCCATCATATCGGAGAGGTTTGGGGGGTAGCTGACTTCCATCGCCAGGTAGAAGTCGCTTTCCTTTGAAACTTCCCCCGCTAATGCGGACATAGCCACCTCATGATTAAGGTGGTCCACCTCTAGCATGGCCTTGTTGAAGCGGCCAAGGTAATTTCTCAGGGACTCCCCCTCTCTCTGCTTAACTTCGGAGAGGGAGTCGGATCTCCGTCGGTGACGGTGGCTGCTGATGAACTGGCCAATAAAAAGACGGCTCAGCTCGTCAAATGAATCAATGGAACCTGGTTTCAAAGCGTTGAACCAGGTTCGGGCAGATCCTCTGAGGGTGGAGGGGAAGGCGCGGCAGAGGATCGCATCGGATGCTCCGTGGAACATCATTATTGACCGGAAGCTGCTGAGATGATCATCCGGGTCAGAAGAGCCGTGATAGGGCTCGACGGCTGGTAATTTGACATGGGAGGGAATCACTTCCTTCATGATCTCTTTGGAGAAAGGGATGCCCTGCTCCGCCTTGGGCTGAGGCGGATGGGCCTGCTTAGCGGCATCCAGCTCCTGACGCATCTCTCGGATCTGTCGACGGATCTCCTCTTCAGCAGTAAGAGGAGGAGCTGGGCGGGAGAGCGCAGGGACGGCGTTGAATCATGGTGGAAGGACACCGGGAAATGGGTCCGGGCTCGTCGAGATCTGGGAGGATCCCTGTCATAGCTGCCTCGCAGGACTGGTTTGTCTCCTCTGGGTCGGTGTGGGCGGTCCATGGCCTCATGCGGACCAGAGGAGGAGGTGGCTGGAGAGGAAGGAGCTGCGGCCTCCTTATGAAGGTGCGGAGCAGGGGCGGCTGCGAAACGCTCCTGAATCAGGTGGGTCAGGGCCTTGACCTGCTGGACCAGCGTGGCAAACTGGTCCTGGGTCACTGGGATGGCTGGTGGTGACGGGGTCTCAATCGGTGGAGGTTGCGGCGCCGTATTGCCTGTCGGATCATGTCTTTGAGTGACGACCTAGTCCTGGGCTTCAGAGGTTGCTCTTCTTCGATTAGCCATTAGAGAGGTTCTACTCCAGATCGAGATCCTTGTCTCCTTTTTCAAGTTTAATAGGACTTGAGACCCTTCCTCTAGCGCCAATCTGTTGCCGCCGGGATCCGTCCTCCGACTCGGGCGCAGTCGATCTCCTGGGCGGACCTGCACAGAAGTCCTCGCGCGGGAGGCGTTGGGGGTGGCCCTCCGCGGAAGACCCTCCGACGCTCAAGTCAATGGGGATCAGTGATCAACAGAAAATGGGGAGAGGGATCTCTCCGGGGAGTCTCTCCAGGGGTGGCCGATCGGGAGCTCTAGGGGAGCACCGACGAGCAGTGGGGGAGAGTGAGAGAGAGAGTGAGCCAGGGGCAGTGAGCGCATACCTGAGGGAATCTGGGGGTGTCGTATTTATAGGCAGTCACCTGGATCTTGAGCGTCTTCTGGAAGGTTCGAAGGTTGTTAGGATACGGAGATGAATCGAATCAGGTCGTTATGGGGCGGTGGGATCCGTATCTTGTTCGTTAAGGGATCGACGGCTAAGAGAGCTCCTTGATGGCATGAGATCTGGTAGATGCGTAGGTCCCAGGTAGCTGTATTAGGTTCTAGACCACTCTCCAATGTAGTCCCTTGCCTGGGATTCTGTTTCGATGGGTCTAGGCTCTCTCGCGTCAGGTTCCACGGAGGTGAAAATCGAATAATAGATCGCTCAGGAGGGCCGAGCAATGGAAGCCCGGAGGGAGCCGAGCTACAGGAAGCTCGCGGAAGCCGAGCTATGGAAGCCCGGAGAGGCCGAGCCATGGAAGCTCGGGGAAAGCTGAACCATGGGAGGCTTGGGGAAGCCGAGCCATGGGAGGCTCGGGGAAAACGAGCTACAGGAAGCTCGGGGAGGCCGAGCTATAGAAGCCTGGAGAGGCTGAGCCATGGAAGCTCGGGGAAAGCCGAGCCATGGGAGGCTCGGGGAAGTCGAGCTATAGAAGCCCGGAGAGGCCGAGCCATGGAAGCTCGGGAAAGCCGAACTATGGGAGGCTCGGGGAAAACAAGCTACATGAAGCTCGGGGAAGCCGAGCTATAGAAGCCCGGAGAGAGCCGAACCATGGGAGGCTCAGGGAAAACGAGCTACAGGAAGCTCGGGGAAGCCGAGATATAGAAGCCCGAAGAGGCCGAACCATGGGAGGCTCAGGGGGGTCGCATGGCCTGACGGACCATATTAGTTTAGCTTATTCCTCGGGGACATATCGTAGCGGGCGGAGGGATGGGGTCGGTCTCAGCCCCCTTGCACGATTATCAATGCAATGACGATTCTACCCCCCAACAACGCTGTACCAGGACCCTTCCTCTTATGGATATTTAAGAGCGATACACCAGTTGGGTGTTGTAGGGCTATGGAATAAATAAGAATTGGTAATTATATAAATATAGTGGGTTGTTTACATTGCATATTTTGACATTTATTGTATGACTAAGCTTTCAAAATTACTTTGAGCAGATGATATGCATGTTCTGATACATGACAAATGTATTTGAAATTGGAAGCTTTTTACATATATTTACATGAAATCTGATTTGATAATGCCTTGAAATGATTATATTATAGTAGGCTTACTTATTAAGTGTGAGTTCATTTAAATCTCATAATGTTTTTCAGAGCCACAAGACCGAAGAAGGAATTATGGGGTAAATGGAGCTTCTTTTAAAATAAATTAGATCCAACATTTTGATGTAATCCCAGTGATTTATGTTGTAGGGCATGTAGCCCAAAACTTATATTTATGGCTTGTATTAAAGTTATTGACTTTGAATGACATATAGTTAGTGCCTCTTCTTGAATTAAGTGTTATGATTCAGGACGCCTTACATGCCTGGCATGTAGCGGGTTGTCACTCTAGATCCAATATTGGGTCTGGGGCATGACAGATTTAGTGGTATCAGAGCCTGGTTATGACCTCAGGGACACATATATGATGACACTCTAGGCAAAATATTAGGATGACATTGAGACGATTATAACTTTAAAAGAATTTTAGGTACTATGTTTTGAAAGCCTAAAATTTAAAGTTTATCATGATATTAATGAAAAATAATTTATTAGGAGATTGGAATGGCTTATCGCACTAGAAGTCAATAAAACGATGATGGCTCCTAGGTTGGTAATGCTGGTCAGCTGGAAGGCCAAGAAGCTACCGGAGGTGCTGGCCCTGTCAATCAGTCGGGGCTGATCACCAGCGACTCCAGACCGAGATGCTTCAGGTTCTCTAGGATATGGCGCAGACATGCAACAACAGATCCTGCAGGCTTTGTCCACTCAACCTGCTCCTATCGTTTCGCATATTCAGCCTGCTCCTACCGTTCCGTAGACTCAGCCTGCTCGTACCGATCCGCAGACTCAGCCTACTCTTACCGTTCCGCAGACCAGTCTACACCTCCTGCTCCACAAACTCAGCTGAACTTACCTACTCAATCCGCACCATTGACCCAGCCTACTCCACCTCAACCCTGGGTAGGGGTTGGCCGTAACTTTGCTGACTTCAAAAGTTTTGCCCCTGCCCCTTTCACTGGATCCACCAATCCTGTTGATGTTGAGCGGTGGATGCGAGATATGGAGAAGGCTTTCACGGCCCATGGTAGCCAAGAGGAACGGATCAGATTTGCCATCTATCTTCTCCAGGGGAGGCTTATGATTGGTGATTAGTTGAGGAGCAGCGACGGGATGGATGGGCTATTACTTGGGGAGAGTTTAGGGAGACCTTTTTTAACAAATACTTCCCTAGTAGTGTGCAGAGACAGATGGAATCAAAATTTATCAAATTAGAACAAAGGAATCTTTTCGTGGCCCAGTATGAAGCTGAGTTCATCAGGTTGGCCCGGTTTGCTTCAAATATAGTGACCAATGAGATGGCCAAGATCACCAGATTCACTGAGGGACTGCGGCTTAGACTGAGGCATTTGAGCTTCCCACTTATAGTGCTGTGGTGAATAAGGCCTTGGTGATTAAGAGGGATATGAATGCAGTCCAGAGAAATTGGGAGCAACAGAGAAGAGGAAATGGCCTATTTCTGGCCAATCCCTAGCTCAGGCCAAGAAGAAAGGCGTACATCAGGCCCCAGCAGGACAAAGGAATAGGGAGACTCGTTGCCTTCACTATGGAAACTTCCACCCAGGAAGGCCTTGCCGCAGATTGCCTGTGCCTGCTTCCTATATGGAAAAGCAGATCACAAGATTGCCACCTGTCCCCTTCGGAAGGATCAGCATCCCTCTTCAGATCAAGGGATGAGCCAGCAGCATCAGCAGCAGTCGCCGAGGGCCCAGGGAAGGGTCTTCACCCTCACCCAGCAGGATTCTGCCGCCTCTAATTCTGTGGTGACATGTATACCATTTAATTTTATGTCTAGTATTATATTCATATCTAGTGCAATACATTGATAATTGATTAGAAAATTAGGTTAAATCTTTGATGTTAAAACAAATTACACTTATGTCCAGGAATGATTAAAGTAGGACACTGCTTATGCTCAAACTTTAATTGACCCGGGTGCCACACATTCTTTCATATCTGACACCTATCTTGACAAGAATGCATCATTGACACCTGTTCCTTTAGAGCAAGAGTTGCATATTATATTTTCAAATAGTGATATTATGAAGATTGACAGTATGCAAATCTTGCTCGATTGACATGGAGGATAGGAGGTTAAAAGCATATCTATTCGTTCTTCCACTGAAGTTCTTTGATATTATCCTTGGAATGGATTGGTTGGCCTCCTATCATGCTTCAGCAGACTGCTTCAGAAAATTATGAACTTTAAAATTCCAAGTCAACCTGAATTAGTTTTACTGGTAGTCAGAAACACCTAGCCTCGGTATTTGTATCAGCGCTGCAGGCTGAAAGTATCTGATGAATGGTGGTCAAGAATTTCTTGCTGTAGTCAAGGACCTTCAGCAGGAAGAGACCAAGTTGGAGGATATTCCAGTAGCTCGGGAATTCCCTGATGTCTTTCCAGATGAATTGACTGATTTGCCCTCAGATCGGGAAGTCGAATTCTCCATTGATCTAGTTCCTGAAACTGGACCTATATCCAAGGCCCCTTACCGTATGGCCCCGGCTGAGTTAAAGGGAACTGAAGGATCAAGTTGCAGGAGTTCCTAGATCGGGGATTTACTAGACCAAGTGTTTCTCCTTGGGGTGCTCCAGTACTATTTGTTAAGAAGAAAGATGGCAGTCTTTGGCTCTGCATTGATTACCAAAAATCAATAAGGTAACAGTGCGGAATAAGTACCCTCTGTCGAGGATTGATGACTTGTTTGATTAACTCCAAAGAGCCCGGATATTCTCAAAGATTGATCTCAGGTCAGGATACCATCAACTCAAAGTCAAGGAGGGCGATGTGCCTAAGACAGCATTCAGAACCAGGTATGGCCACTATGAGTTATTGGTGATGCCGTTTGGGTTAATTAATGCCTCAGCAGCATTCATGGACTTGATGAACAGAATTTTTAAGCCATACTTGGATCAGTTTGTGGTGGTTTTCATTGATGATATCTTGATATATTCCAAGAGCCAAAAGGAGCATGAGGACCACCTGAGAATCATGCTATAGATTTTTTGGAAAAGAAACTTTATACCAAGCTACAGAAGTGTGATTTTGGTTGGATCAAGTATCTTTCTTGGGTCATATAATATCTAAAGATGGCATATCTGTGGACCCGAAAAAGATTGAAGCTATCATTAGCTAGAGCTGACCTTCCAATTTGGCAGAAGTCAGAAGCTTCTTGGGGCTAGCCAGTTACTACCGTAAATTTGTGGACTTCTCTCGCCTTGCCTTACCCTTAACTCGCTTAACCCAAAAGCGAGTGAAGTTTGACTAGATAGAGGAGAGTGAGAAAAGTTTTCAGGAGTTAAAGCAAGCGCCTGGTGTCAGCTCCATTCTTATTCTTCCAACAGGATCTGAAGGATTTACTCTATTTACTGATGCCTCTCGGAAAGGATTGGGATGTGTTCTGATGTAGAACGAGAAGGTGATAGCCTATGCCTCCAGATAACTGAAGCCTTATGAGCCAACAACATGATCTTGAATTGGCTGCTGTGATTTTTGCCCTGAAGATTTGGCGACATTACCTATATGGGGTGTTGTGATGTGTATACAGACCATAAGAGTCTAAAATACATCTTCACACAGAAGGAGCTAAACTTGAAGCAGAGGAGGTGGTTGGAGTTACTGAAGGATTATGACCTGAACCTACACTATCATCCTAGGAAGGCCAATGTAGTAGCTATGCTTTGAGCAGAAAATCCTCTTCAGAGTTAGCTGCTATGATTACTTTCCAGCCTCACATTCTGAGGAACCTTGAGAGGTAAGAGGTTTATTGAGAGTACAATAGTCTGATGGGTTTGCAGCAGCACTTGTACTCCAGCCAACCCTAGTAGACAGGATCAAGTCCTCCCAGAAAGAAGATTCGGATCTACAAAGGATTAAAGAAGCTGTGCAGTCAGGAGTTCAGAATGAATTTTATGTAATGAAGGATGGATCCCTGAGATTTGAAGGTAGACTTTGTGTGCCAAACATAGAGGAGCTAAAAGCCAAATTTTGAAGGAGGCTCACTACTCTCCTATACTATGCATCTAGGTGGCACTAAGATGCACAGAGACTTAAAAAAAAATTTGGTGGAAGGGTATGAAAAGAGAGATTGCTCAGTATGTGCCAAGTGTTTGGTGTGTCAGGGAGTGAAGGCCGAGCATCAACGGCCGTGCGGGACCTTTTCAATCTCTGATGATTCCACAGTGGAAATGGGAAAAGGTTACGATGGACTTTGTGACTGGTCTGCCCAAAACTCCCAGGAATAATGATGCAGTTTGGGTTATTGTGGACAGACTAACAAAATCAGCTCATTTCCTACCTTTCAGAGTTGGGGTCTCTAGTGAAAGATTGGCCAGTTTGTATATTAAGCAGATCGTGAGACTCCATGGTGTTTCCGTATCTATTGTATCAGATCGTGATACCAGGTTTGTGTCCCAGTTCTGAAAAGTCTTCATAAAGCCATGGGAACCAAATTAAACTTCAGCACAGCCTATCATCCCCAGTCAGATGGACAATCAGAGAGGACCATACAGATTTTGGAAGACATGTTGCGAGCCTGTATGATGGATTTGGGTGGAGCATGGGATAACCACTTACCTTTAGTGGAGTTTGCATATAATAACAGTTACCAGGCCATATCCAGATGGCTCCATTTGAAGCTCTGTATGGTAGGAGGTGCAGATCTCCTTTATGTTGGGATGATGGGGGAAAGAAAATTGCTAGGCCTGAGCTGATTCAGCAGACAGTAGAGAAGGTGCAATTGATTAGAGAGCGTCTTCGTACAGCTCAGAGTAGGCAAAAGAGCTATGTTAATGTTAGGAGGGAATTGAAATTTCAGGTTGGGGACCATGTCTTCTTAAAGGTATCACCAACCAAAGATGTGATAAGATTTGGGATTAGAGGGAAGCTGAGTCCACGTTATATTGTATAATTTGAGATCTTGAGCAGAGTAGAAGTAGCTTACAGCCTGACACTGCCTCCGATTCTATGGGGTACATAATGTGTTTCATGTTTCTATGTTAAGGAAGAATATTCCTGACCCCAGCCATGTAATAGAGTTTGAACCTATACAGTTGAAGAAAGATTTATCATATGAGGAGCATCTTGTACATATCGTAGACCGCAAGGATCAAGTTCTAAGATGGCGTATCATTCCCTATGTCAAGATTCAGTGGAGTAATCATTTTGAGAGGGAGGCTACTTGGGAGCTTGAGAAGGAAATGAAAAAGAAATATCCTCAATTATTTGTATCCTAATATAGATAAATGATGTATCGATAATTGTTGATCTTTAAATAAATTTAGTTGATTCTGTGACAGAATATTTGAATTCCAAATTTTATAGAAGAGTATCAATGTTGAGGCCGAAATTTTTATGAGGGGAGAATGTAATCTCCGGTAATAAATGTGGGATTACCTGGATTGTGGACGACTGGATTCCCAAGTCTACGCGTGACGGCTGGAGTTCTGTTTCACATGTGACGTTTGAGTTCCCAATCTCCTTAAACCGAGGCATCGCGAGGCTTCTTCGTCGACTTTAAAGGAGAGCCTGGGCAACTCTTTCGTTCATCCTTGCGCAAGTCTTCAGCTGGTAAGCCTCTGCCCATGGCTGAGAGAAAGGGTGAGATCTGAGCGAGAGAGAGACAAGAGAGAGAGTGCGCGCCATGGTCGAAACAGGGGCCATGGCGACCTTGTGTCGATTTGGGTTCAGGTTCGGCGGTGTACCCGTTGCCTCGCCGGGCCTGAGCTATGGCCGCAACCCCATCGGCACCGGAGGCGGCGTTCGATGGGGGACCGGATGGGGGAGAGAGGGAGGAGAGGGCCATGGCGGCCCTTCTCCTGGACGGGAGCCGAACCGGCTCCCGCGTTGGTTCAGGCCCGTGGCATGCTTGCCGCCTCGCCGGGCCTAGGGGCGGCCGGTGACCCCCATCGGCGTCGGGCGAGCGTCCGATGAGGGTTCGGCCGGCCGTGCCACCGGCATAGTAAGGGTCACGGAAGAGAGAAAGAGAAAGAGAGAAAGAGGGGAGAAAGAAAGAGAGGGGGAGGATCGGTCGCGACAGTCGGCTCTGGATCGGTCGCCGGCGGCTGGTCTACTCGGAGATTGGCTGGCGGCGTCTTGGCCGCCAACACGGGTCTCCTCTTGTTCGGGTGAACCAGGGGAGAGGGTGAAATAAAAAAAAATAAAATACGAAACGAGGGGAGCCCTGTTTTGGGCTTTGGGCTGTGTTGGGCTGGCCCAGTGAGCCCTTTTGAGCGAAATTTTGAGCCCTGTATTGGGTCGGGAATGGAGAAAAGAGACTATGGTCTGGATCAGTTTTGATCCTAGTTTCTGAAGGAATTTTTATTTCCCCATTTGGACTGTTATTCTTGGAGATATTTAAGCCCAAAGTTAGGTCCAGGATTAGATTGGGTAGAATTTAGGGGACACTTTGTCATTCCAATTTCAGAGATTTAATTATGTAAAATAATGTTGTAGGTACCTAGATGTCCAAATAACTGGTTTATATGTTGGGATTAGCGTGCCGAGGTAAGTAAGCCAATTATCATGATTTATAAATTATTTATTATATAGATCTTTGGATTTATAGCTGTATTACTTTATGAAATGAGAAAAAAAAATGAAATTTTGATATTTGATTTGGTTGTTTCAAAATTAGTAAATAGTACCATGAGTATGTAATTGAGTATTGCTATGTTATATGCAACTGCTAATATTTTGCAAAGTAATGGATTTATAAATATGCAAAAGATGAAGGATATAATTATTTTGACTTTGCAAATATATTGGTACTATTGATATATTTATATTCAATTGCTAATAATGTTCAAACTACTGTATATGTGAGAAGCTTATGTTTGTGTTGATGCATGATATGTTACATGCAACATATGATGATGATAATTGAGAATATACTTATATGTGTCGCCGCAGTTCTCATATGATGTGAAATAATGTGATATGCCAAGAAATATGGGACCCACCTCCACAGGGTAATATATGGAGGACACACATCGTAGGGTATGTTGTGATTGATTATGATATATGACATAACGCTGGTATCAAGACCCTTTCTTTTCGGGGACATTTAAGAGCGATACACCAGTTGGGTGTTGTAGGGCCGTGGGACACATAAGAATTGGTAATTATATAAATACAGTGGGTTTGTTTACATTGCATATTTCGGCATTTATTGTATGACTAAGCTTCCAAAATTATTTTGAGCAGTTGATATGCATGTTCTGATAACATGATAAATGTATTTGAAATTGGAAGCTTTTTACATATTTTACATGAAAATCTGATTTGATAATGCCTTGAGATGATTATATTATATTATAGTAGGCTTACTTATTGAGTGTGAGGTCATTTAAATCTCACAATATTTTTTAGAGCCACAAGACTGAAGAAGGAATTATAGGGTAGATAGAGCTTCTTTTAAAATAAATTAGATCCAACATTTTGATGTAACCCTAGTGATTTATGTTTGTAAGGCATGTAGCCCAAAACTTATATTTATGGCTTATATTAAAGTTATTGACTTTGAATAACATATAGTTTTGCCTCTTCTTGAATTAAGTGTTATGATTCAGGATGCCTTGCATGTCTGGCATGCGGTGGGTTATCACAATGAATCCAATATTGGGTCTGGGGCGTGACAGATGGCAAAAACAATCATTTGACTCTCTATTTTACTGGTTTTTGTGGCTGCCAATAGCCACGTGAGATTAAGTATTGAAAAAGAGCTCTGTTCTTTGTGGTGGATATTGTTGTGTTCTCTTTCCTTTGGGCACCAAAAAGGAGGTGAGACCACCCAGAATTTTCATTAAGGAAATTTGTTAAGATTAATTGACATATGGTTCCCATAGTATCTCTTTTAAAGTTTACTCTGCAATAATCCAATGACTTCTGATTTCTATTACCTTTGGTAGCCCTTCATTAGTTCTGGTAGCAGGTACCCTTCTCTCATTTCCTGCACTTTTATATTATCAATTCAGGAGCGACATAACTCTCGAGACAGGATATTCACTTATTGCCATCGACCAACCATGCACGCTATAGAATTTTCTTGTTATCTTGTGATATGCTACCTTTTCTCTGTTCAGAGTTTTCTTAACTTGACTCATGTCAAAATCCTTATTCAATTTTGCATTCCCACTCCAATGTAGCATTCATTTCAAAAATTTGATTTGTCACACTTTTGTCTGAGCAAGTCTTAGCATGCTGTTTCACTTGTGGATTCTGAAATCTCTCTTCATGCTACAGTATCTTATGAAATTTTTGGACAGATTCATGTAGTAGGTCGGACCCAATATCTCTAGATGATCATGCTTCTTTTACGTCATTTCTAAATTGGAAATATTGCAGCATACGTTTCTTTTCCTTCCTTTTTTTATCTTATATAATCTCAGTAATTCAGTCTCTCTCTTTTTTTTTTTTTTTGGTTTTTAGTAAAGCACCTAAGATTCCATTTTTCTTCAAGTAAATATTTAGATTTTTTGTCTTTTTTTCGCTTCATACGATGAACTAACAGTGAAAAGGTTTTGTTTCAAATAAAGAGGGTTATAGAGTCAGTGGAATTATCTGTGAAGAGGTTTGTTTTTGGTGAAAACAAAGAAATACGAGATAATGAGGAGGTGAAACCAAGTATAATGAACAAAGTAAAAAAGGTCAACTTCTTGGAGTAATCTAGGTGCAACACTAGTTATCAAGTGGAGGAGATCACTCTGGTCATGCTTGTAGAAAAATTCTCTGCAAATGTATATGAAATTGCGCCAGTTCTATGTATGCTCATGGATGATTTTTGCTCCATGTAAGCTAAGTAATTTGCCTTGTTTGATGACTCAATGATGATTTTAATGCCCAATGCTTACAAAGTCTTCTCAACTTCAAAGATTTGATATGTGATGGCACTTCAAATAGGTTTTGTATCATGGCACTGAGGGAAATTTTAGTGATGCATTATATCAAGAGCCATACTGGTCTTTTTCTGAGTATAATTAGGCGTGCACAAATTCCCAGTTTTTGCACTTTTTGACCACATCTCCATTGATGTACTCAGTGTCACACTAGCCTAGTGCGAGTCAGCCCAGAAAGATCCGAATACAAAATTTGCTGAAATTTGCTGAAAGATCCGAATACAAAATTTGCTGTATAGGGATCGTTCGGCTTTCAGAACCACGATCCAGCATGCTGGGCCATGCTATCCAGTCCGTCGTCGAATTGATTTCTCGATTATGACGAATTGAGCACAGTCAACTTTATTAAGGATAGAACGAATGTCCATAAGCATCGGATTAGCGTGAGCACAGTCAAATCCTTATTCAATTTTGCATTCCCACTCCAATGTAGCATTCATTTCAAAAATTTTGATTTGTCACACTTTTGTCTGAGCAAGTCTTAGCATGCTGTTTCACTTGTGGATTCTGAAATCTCTCTTCATGCTACAGTATCTTATGAAATTTTTGGACAGATTCATGTAGTAGGGTCGGACCCAATATCTCTAGATGATCATGCTTCTTTTACGTCATTTCTAAATTGGAAATATTGCAGCATACGTTCTTTTTCCTTCCTTTTTTTATCTTATATAATCTCAGTAATTCAGTCTCTCTCTCTCTTTTTTTTTTTTTTGGTTTTTAGTAAAGCACCTAAGATTCCATTTTTCTTCAAGTAATATTTAGATTTTTTGTCTTTTTTCGCTTCATACGATGAACTAACAGTGAAAAGGTTTTGTTTCAGATAAAGAGGGTTATAGAGTCAGTGGAATTATCTGTGAAGAGGTTGTTTTTGGTGAAAACAAAGAAATACGAGATAATGAGGAGGTGAAACCAAAGTATAATGATACAAAGTAAAAAGGTCAACTTCTTGGAGTAATCTAGGTGCAACACTAGTGTTATCAAGTGGAGGAGATCACTCTGGTCATGCTTGTAGAAAAATCTCTGCTGCGCCAGTTCTATGTATGCTGTATATGGATGAATGTAAGCGCCTTGTTTGATGACTCTATGATTTTAATGCCCAATGCTTACAAAGTCTTCTCAACTTCATGTGATGGATTTTTGTATCATGGCACTGAGGGAAATTTTAGTGATGCATTATATAGAGCCATAAGTATAATTAGGCGTTTGCCTCGCCCACGGTGTTCTGATAGGGAGAGCACAAATAAATCTCCATTGATGTACTCATGTCACACTAGCCTAGTGCGAGTTTAATTTGCTGAAAGATCCTGCTGTAAAAAAGGATAGGGATCGGCTCAGAACCACGATCCAGCACATAAAGGACGCTATCCAGTCCGTCGTCGAATTGATTTCTCGATAAATATGACGAATCTGAGCACAGTCGACTTTATTAAGGATAGAACGAATGTCCATAAGCATCGGATTAGCAGGGCCGGAATGGTAATTCTCCTTCTGCAGCTAGGAAATATGGAATCACCCTCAATTTGGGCCTAAAGAGTCCTGACAGCATAAGAAATGCCCGTGCCACATAAAGCTTAGACATCAGAACGGAGGAGTCAATAGTACCAAAACCACCCGCTCCCAGAAGCTCACCCTGAGGGCCACGGATGAGGAATCCAGAACCAGCAACTCTGCCACGGACACTACCATCAAAATTAATTTTGACGAACCCTGGAGGAGGGGGATCCCATGAACACGAATGTCGGTTCACTGCCGAAGCAGCAGGGTATCTCCAGTGGCCAGAGACGTCAGAACCAACCCGGGCACAGTCCGTGACCAAAGATCTGATTTTCCTCATAATCTTGAGGGAAGACATAGGGTCATCCGTGAAAAGAATCTGGTTTCTCGATAATCAGATATGGTAAGCCGTGGCAACCCAACGGCTACACCTCTGCAGAGAAGCTCTGCGAATATTCAAGAAAAAAGAAGAGCGAGAAGAACCCAGATCGTCCATCCTGATAGAATAACCCACCATATGCCAGATCTGTCTCGCCTGGGGCAGGTAAAGATAGCATGCTCAGAGGATTCCTCCTTCACCCTACATAAAGGACATCACGGCTGGATCGACAGACTTAGAGAGAAGAAGATAAGTAGGAAGACAATCCCACAAAAGCTTCCACATAAATAGCTGCACTCTGGGAGAATGGGAAGCTTCCAAATCCAATCAGCATCCATCGAACGCTGAAAACCCGACCTAAATCATCATCAAATCTTTGATAGAAGCCGATGCACTCATTCTTTGATACGCTTATTAATGAAAACGCATGAATCGCCAGCTATATTGCATTCTTCAGTGGATAATTCATTTAATATGCATGGTTTAGGCACACAGTATCCCAAGATCTCTCTAAAAGGTATGCTTTGAGAGTGGTGCACAGCGTGTAGAGCCTATAATCATTTATTTGTATTGTATTCCTTCCATTAAAAAAATCATTTAATATGCGTGATATGGACGATTCTAAAGGCACAATCAACGGTGTCAAGGGCCAATTATTCAATGCATTCACGCACAAACTAGGTTCCTCTTACCGACAGAATAAAAATTTATCTTTTTTTCTGATTTTTAAATGTCTTTTTTTTTTTTTTCCATCTCTCAATCAGGCTCTCTCCAGCAGTGGACAAGTCGATTTTATGGCGGAGAAGAATTTCCGCTTTTCATTCATAATTTCTTTCCATTGCTCCATTTTCTTCAATCAAAGCACATAAATTGTAATCCTTTTTTGGAAGCTCATTTTCTTTTTCTGCTATTTGTTCTTATGTCGCATTATCCCCGTTAGATTACTTGTTTCCTCAATTTTGTTCCTTTTTCAAGGGTTGCTATGATCATCATATTGTGTATAAGTTTCAAAATTTATTTACATGCATGCCTTCACAAATATCTGAAATTATATTTGCATTTTTATATGCATATGTCTTGATAAATTATTTTTTATATGCATATTCTTATAATTATTTAAAGTTATATATATAACCTTTTAATTTTACTATTTGCTTACATGCTCTTATAAATCATTTCTTTCTAAATGCATATATGCACAAATTTTCTATTTGCATGAATATACTTATAAATTATTTCTTTGACAAGCCTTATTTTATTGAGTAAAGATATATATATATATATATATATATATATATATATAGCAAAAATTTATAAGTGCATATATAAAATTTCAGATAATTGTTATGATATATACACACAAAATAAATAATTTATAATAATATACATACAAATGATAAATTTGCAAAGGTATATAAATATATATTAAAAAATATATTCCTTTTCTCGTATGCTTGGAAGACATTTTTATTTGTTCTTACATTAGATTATCTCCATATCCATTTGATAATTTATTTCCTCAATTTTCTTTCTTTCTAAAAGATGTCCCTATATTTGTGTTGGTATGAGTTTTGTTTCTTTAAATTTGATGAAATGAAATATGGCAGAGCTAACCACATTTTAGTTTGCTTAAAATAGAGATAAATTCTAACCATCAAAAATAAAAAGATATTTAAAATTATAGAAATTTAGATCATTATGTTCATATGTTCCTATCTTTACTAGGGGTCTCACTCTCTAACTTATTCTATCTTACTAATACCTTTGTCACATGAGAAACCACGTCATCCCTAAAGGTTAACTTTGATGGCCCCCTACTTGTTTTTAATGGCATTAGATATATTGTGAATTTGAAAGGTTTTATTTTAATGAATTATAGGGTAGCTAATAATTTTACTTATCATTCATATCTTCATAATATTAGAGCTAGGTCATGATTTCTCCTTCTTTTAAAAAAACAAAATTTCATAAGCAATAAGTGAAAATAATATACCAATAAATAGCATTATATGGTAACTAATTATCCTTCTCATACCCTATGGAATGATAATTTTCTCTTCGATCTTTAGTTATGTATGTTTATTGATATTAATATATTCCTATTGAGTTGTTGCTCGTTTTTGTGCCTTTAAAAGGTTTCAACTAATAAATACAATAAAATTACTACTTCAAAATGTGTTGTTTATGTAATTTTAGAAAGCAATATTTTTAAAAAATGTTTTTATCTAACTTCAAGGCTTGAGGTTCCAAGGTATATTTGCCTCATCAAAGCACTAAATTATATTTTTTTAATATTTTTAAAATAATAGGAGAAGAAGAACCATCTTATTGAATTCCATGGCTCAAAATGCATAGAAAAACAACTAAAATATATTTTAAAATGTGCATGATATAAAATGCATCTCATTCCTTAAAACATTTGATCCATCAACTTTAACACTTTTTATTCCTTGAATATTCATTTTAACCTCTCAAATGTAAATCCAATAATTACCTCTATATATAGAAAATGCATCTACACGTTTATACAAAACACTTTTCTTTTCTTTTTTTTTCCCAAATCTTTTTTAATCAATTTTTTAATAAATATTTTTTATCATCATTTTCTTTATAATGGCTCCATTTCCTAGCCAAAACTAATTAGAAGGTTCTTTGTTTGTGCCTAAGTAATTTATTTATCGTGTTTGTGCTCTAATATATATATTTTTTTCTTTTTAATAATTATTTTTTGAAGAGTAATGTAAGTGTAGATTGTTAATCCAAATTTACTTTATCATGTTGGCATGAATTATTATTTTATTTGCCATACTTCATTAATTAAATATTGTTTTGGAAACAGAATTTTTTTTAAAAAAATTATTGCAAAATTTAGCCTCCTTAATTGAGGATATAAAATTTCTAAGCTCCTTATAAAATTTTAAGAGTATATAAATCTTCCCTCTAGAAAAGGAAAATTAGGAACAAAATTATCCGCTCAGGCCGTTTCGTAAATCGTTATCAGTCTCCGAGACGTGCTCTTCGGGATCGCGCCTGCAATATAACCCGTGGGAGCCTTGGCTGCCCCCGCCTGCTGGCGCGCCCCCTGTTCCACTCGGCCGTGGCAAGAACGATCACAAGCCGCCCATGGGAAAGAGGCGGTTCACGCAAGTCTCGACGGGCAAGGACGAGGAGGAGCCGACGAGGAACGCCGCCGGGGAGCGGGGGAAGGGGAGAAAGCTCCGCGTCGAGGACGACGAGGAGGAGGAACCGAAGAGCGCCGGGGAGTTGAAAAGAGGCGGCGTCGGCGCCGGTGGAGGCAGCGGCGGCGGTGGTGGCCGAGGTGGAGCCAACGAGGAAGAGGAGGAGCCGCCCCTAGATGACGCGAAGCCGAAGGGGGCGGTGCTTAGGGTTTCTGGCAGAGGGAGGCGGGGCAATACGTTCGAGCTGGTGAGCTCTCGGACATCTTGAATCTTTGTCGCATTCTAGGGTTTTTGGTGATCTTCGTTTCCTCTCGGAGTTTGACTCTTGAGGACCTCACTTGTTTAATTCTCGGATTTTGTAAGTACGACATTTGCAGGGTTTTAGAAATTTTATTGTATTTTTAGTTTTCGTTAATCTTTTTCGTATTCTCGTGTTTTTGATGTTCTTGATTTGCTGTGGAAATTGGATTGTTTAGAGTTTTCTTGATCAATGCTAGCTTTTGTGAGGATATTTGCAACCTTTTCGCTAGTGATCGAGGATTGACTTTGCTTTTTTTTTTTAAAGAAATCTTTTTTTTTTCTTGGGGCTACCTTTGTTCATTTTGGCATTTTAGGGTTTCGATGTTTTTGGTTTGCTGTGGGAGATGTGTGCTTGAGGATTTGTTCCTTTTTACTTCTTGGATTTACATAGGATTTTTTTTTTTTTTTTTGGTTATGTATGCAGGAAGATTTGAATTTAAATTGAGAATTTGATAAAATTCTCGATTGTTTAAATTGAGTATATTAATTGATAAAAGTTTTTCAATTTGATATGCTGATTTATAAAAGTTTTTAACTAAATACCAATGAATATAGGCATGAGAATTACATGGGCTATTCCTTATCTTCTTTTTAACATCTAACTCTATTTAGTAGAGAGAAATAGTTTCAAATATATAATTTTTTCATTAATTCATTCACCACTGGTTGAACAACTAGAAAGTCGCTATTTCACTATTTAACATTTCATATATTAATTTTTTATATAAATATATAATAATATTCTTCTTTATATTATTACATATATAAATTTATATAAAAAAATTTAATTAATTGATTTGTCATGTATTTACAAAAATTCTAGTTAGACTTAAACAAGTATACTTAATTAAAAATTTTTGTACTTTGATATATACAATCGAGAATTTTTTTGAGTTTACATGTTTAATCAAAAAAATTACGGTCCATCAAGTCATTATTGACAACCATTAAAAATATTCTTGATTAAAAAAATTATGAGTTGATATAATTAACTAAATATATAAATAAAGACATAATAAAAATTTTAATAAATTTATTAACTCTCGCAAATGCGAGGCTAATTTTACATTAATAGGATTTAACCAAATAATTATTATATGAGTCTCATTTCAATTGGCAATTGAATTAAACCTAATAATAAATAATTGGACTCAATTTTGGGGATTCAGCATTAAAATCTTGTACCACCTTGATCTTTAACTATTTGTTCGTTTGATCATTATTTTGGCTCAAGTATTATTGGTTAATTATTTTTTTCAACCATTCTTCCCCTCCACTTGTCTTTTGCCTTTCGATCACCGAACTCATAAATTGCTCATCGTGAAGAAGCCGTAACTTGACCATAGAATAGATTCCTCTGCTGCGACCGCTGCCGGCGACTCCATTCCGACGTGCCTTCGCTTCTCTTCCAGCACTTCGCCCTAACCCCTTCGTTTTCTTTCCCACAAACCCGCTGCCCTCCATCCATTGCCGGCTTTATCCTCCTTCCTTTAATCGATAGAGAAAGTAAATTGTTTCAAGGTTTAGGGTTTAGGGTAGAGGTGTAATCGAGCCGAGTCGAGTCGATACAGTGCCAAGCTCGAGCTCGACTCGACTCTAAAATTTGAAGCTCGAAACTCGACTCGAGCTCGATCGAGTTTTTTATTTCGAGCACGAGCTCGATGAACTACTCGATGTACTCGAGCTCGGCTCGATTCGAATTTCTATATAAAAAATTAAAATATAATCTTTCTGCATCAGGGTATTGGATTTTTTTTATAATTTTTTTTTATTTTTTTATAAAAGATTTTTTATAAGAAAAAATCTTTTATTTTTTATAAAAAAAATTTATAAGAAAAATCTTTCCAAGGTCTTACAGTGGGTTTTATCAGATTAAATCCGAGGGTGAATTCGGCTTCAACGAAGAAGGCTCCTTCCAACCTCCAATTCACTGCAAGTCCGCAACCTTCACAGTTCACACCAAAATTTTGAGCCAAAGCTCTAAAGATTATCATTATCTTTAATGAAGATAGGGCTTAATGGAGATAGGGCTTACCAGTTAGGCAGTTACAGCTTAGAGATGAGCCCTATCCTCTCCTTGTTAATAGGGAGTTAGGGACGAGACGGACGACGGTTTCGTTTTCCCTAATTTTCTCCTAGAACTGGTGCTGAATCGCTGAGAGCCTAACCGGACGAACGAGTAACGACGATTCGTTTCCTAATTTAAAGCTTTAAAGTTTTAAACCTTATTATAATTACAACTGAGGGTTGACCGGATGGTTCGTTTCCTAATTTAAAGTTTTAAAGTTTTAAACCTTATTATAATTACAAAGATAAAAAAAGTAAAATTACGTGATAAAGCTTGTGAGCCTTTCGAACCGAGTATTTTAATACTCGAACTCGACTCGATAATTTACTCGAGTAGCTCGAGCTCGACTCGATAAGCAGCGAGTCGATTTCGAGTATTTTTCGAGTCGATTTCGAGCTACTCGCGAGTTGTCTCGACTCAGTTACACCCCTAGTTTAGGGTAAGAATTAAGTCATTATTTTTGTTATTTCTTGTAGATTATATACTATGTGGGTTTTTAGTGCCGGGCAAACGTTTGTTGAAATGTATAATATTACTGCTTTTAGTTTCTGTTAACAACCATCAGAAATAGTCTGATGGTAGCTGATCTTATAGTATATTTATGGTTAGAATATTTTATTTTTTAGTTGTTCAGTGAGTGAGTTTTTTTTTTCTTTGTCTACCCCAATAATTACAAGAAGTTCTTTTGGCTTTGTTAAACGAATTAGAATAGCTAAATAGTTTCCAACGTGATAAAAATTAAAACTAGAGGTCTTTCATAAATATTTAATACATATAAAAACCCATCTGACATTACAAATCCTTGTTCTTCAAGGATCTGCACGTTATAAGTTCATCTGTTTTTATTGGATGCATCGTTTGTTGATTACATTGATCATGTGCCATTATACCTTTTGGCAAATATTCTTTTATACCATAGCCTGCAAGACTGTAAGAGGAACCAAGAAACTAAGAAAACCAAGATGGAAGCTGTATGGGAGCTCTTAAAAGAGGTTAAATTGAGCAAATATTAGCCTAGGAATGAATTATATAGAAGGATTAGGTAGCTAAATGCAATTTGATAAATGACGGTTTTTTAGTAAATAATTATTTGCAATGCTTTGTTTGATTTGGTTTTAGCTACAGCTAATACTTGTATCACATATTGGCGTATGATGTTTTCCTCTTGCTTGCTTGTTCCATGCCATGAATGGTTCTTTGCTCAAAGTTGTGCCTATCAAAAATAGAAGATGTGAATTCATGTGCGCTTTAGCCTCATCATATTGCATATCAAACTAATCTGCAGGTTCCATTCAGTTTAGCATTTTTGGATACTTAAATATTATATGTTTAGATTAATTTATTACCGAATAATTTGCTCTATGCTAACTAAGACTATATTCAAACATGTGAGACTTCTTGCTATCAACTAATTTCCTAATTATTTTGGTTGTATTTAGATGGGAAGGAAACGAGGGAAGAAAGGTACCTCAATAAACCCAAGTATATATGACAATGCAACACTTCGTGAGGAAAACATTGGTAAAAAGCACATTGACAAAAGTTCTATCTTAAGGATGCAACATCTGCAACGATTGGCAGTGTGGGCTTGTGGAGAAGCAAGAATACCTCCTCTGAGTGCTTTTTTTGGAGCACGTTTGGCCACTAAAGCTGAGGCTTCAGCAATTCCTCTAGATCATTCAATTTTTCTTTGCCAGAGGCTAGTTTTTTCTACCACTTCTCATTTGCATACTGCGTTTAGCTTGGTCAATGTCTTAGCCTGCTTGATCGATCAAATGCATAACTAATTTAACTGCAGAATTAGTATAAAATTTTGCTGACTGGGTTAGGTTATCTGCTGTGTGAGGCAAGTAAAATATAAGCCAAGATTTTGATATGTTCTGCTGTCTGTGGTTTGCTTTGATTAGTGTAATTGCCATAAAAATGTATGGTGGATGTTAAGCTTCCTCTTGCTAAATATCTGTGCATGTTTTGTGTTTTGTCTATGCCATCAGTAAGTGAAATCTTCATTTTTAAAGAAAATTATTATAACAAAAGCATCAACTTATCTTCTTGCGGAGGCCGGTCATCCATATAATTTACTTATATTTTGAACAGCTCATCTTTATATCAGTGAACTATCTGTACTTGTAAAACCTCCAATAGCTAGGGAAGATGAACAAGATTTGGATTTTTTCTTGTTTCATTGATATACTTAAGTAAAAATCTTGCTGGATCTCTGTTTTATTCTGCCTTTTGTATTAAATCCCTCTTAGAAGTAACAAATGAAAATGATGCAGTTGTTTATTCCCTTTTTCTAGGGGGCATTGGTGGGCAATAATACCTTTTTCCTAGTTGAGCACTGCTATAATTGTTTGCGTTAATTTCATCATTACTCATAACCATCATTCTTTGAGATGCCTATTTAACATGCATCTTTTAGTTAACAAAACTGAATAATTACTATGTTTTGTTTAAATTTTTTTTATAAACATTATCTATATATATTTGTTTTTCTATTAAAATCTATTCTCACAACTCATGAGGTGCTACATCAGGCCCCAGATGTAATGGAAAGTTTTACAAGGATAGATAGGGCAATTTTCAGAAGTAATGCATCACATCGACACTTGAACATGGTAGAAAGTAAGTGAGGGTTCTTATACTTTTATGAACAGGTTTTAGGTAAAGAAGTTGGTCTAAAAAAATAAAATATATTTAGCAACTTGAAATATAAGATGTTAAGTGTTAACAAAATAATTAATGAAACTAATAATTACAATAATTAGAAGGAGAATTAATATAGCTTGCTTATAAGAGAATAAATGGGTAGGAGAAAAAGTAAAAGAGGTTGATGGTTTTAACTTTGATATATAGTTGAAGATTTGAGCAAAAATAAAGTAAAAATTATTGTAAATGGAAGTTTGAAAGATGAAATTGTAGATGTTAAGAGAATAAGAGAAAATAATTTTAATTAAATTAGTGTTAGGAAAGAAGTCAATTAGTATTATTAGTGCTTATGTTCTTTAAGTAGGTTTAAATAATATTACAAAGCAAAGCTTTTAAAAGGACATGGATAAAGTAATTTAAGAGATACTTATTGGGAAAAAAATTATCGAAGGATATTTGAATGGACATGCAAGAAAATATAATTTAGGTTTTGAGGTTTTGAAAGAGTACATGGAGGTTATGGTTTGAAAATAGAAATGAAGAAGATGTCATTTTTAAGTTTGTGATAGAATATAATTTAACATTAGTCAACATTTATTTTTAAAAAAAGAATTCTTATTTAATAATTTTTAAAAGTGGATATAATGCGAGTCAAATGAATTTTTTTCTTATAAAAAAAGATTGATTGAGTTTTTTTGTAAAGTTTGTAAGATTATTCTGGGTGAGAGTTTAACCGCACGACATAAATTGATGGTTATGAATATATATACTTAACTCATCTAAACCTTTTCCTAACTACATGGAATCGGCTACATGAATCTGCTTCACTCTGCTCTATTTAGGACCAAGTCGACATTCAAATTATAAATAGTTATATCATTTTTAATTATTTTTGTTCATGTTAGTTTAGGTTTACCTTTACCTCTGTCCTTACTATAAATTGTTAAAAGATCACTCTTTCTAATTGAAGCATCTAAAGGTCTACATGTCCAAACCACCACAATCGATTTTTTCTTATTTTATTTTCAATTGGGGCTACTCCTATCATTTCTCTTATATGGTTATTTTTAATTCTATTTTTTAAAGTTTTACCACATTTTCATCTTAACATACGCATTTCTGTTACACTTAATTTATTCAGTGCTCCGCCCCTCCTTCTCTCTCTCCCCAATTTCTCTCCCTCTCTCTATCTCTCTTTCATCTCCCGCGTGGAATTTACCGTGCCGGCAGCACGGCCGACCAATTGGAGGCGGCCCGGCCACCGTTGGCCGGACCGGAGCCGGCTTCTGCCGCGAACTGCCCCTCCCTCTCCCTCTCTTCCTATAATTTCATCCTTAAACTCCCTTTTCTCTCTCTATCAGCCGCAGCCTGTTACAGCGCCAGTAGCACGGTCGGCCACCTTGGCCGGCCGTACCTCCATCGGACGCACGCCTGGCGTCAGTGGAGGTCACCGACCAAAGCTCAGGCCCGGCGAGGCAACGGGCACGCCGCCGGGCCTGAACCAAGGATCGGACCGACTGCACGGTCCGTTCCTCTCTCAAGCTCTTTCTCTCTCTCATCCTTTCTCTCCCGATCTGGCATGGCCAAGAGGTTTACCTAGAGAAGACGTACGCAGGGATGGAGGAAAGAGTCACCCTCCATCACCTTTTAAACTCCCACGTGACGCTTCGGATCAGGTAAAAAAATCGAAAACCCAGACGTCTTGCCAGTAGCTTAAGCGACAACGAGACTCTCTAGATGCCAGGTGTCCATAATTAAAGCTGGGGGTTACATTCTCCCCCCTATAAAAATTTCGTCCTCGAAATTGACATACTTCAAATATACTATAGAATTCAAATATGATCTATCAACAATCTTGAATAGAGAATTTACTTGTAAATAATTGTGGATACTTCTTTTTTATTTCTTCCTCAAGTCCCCAAGTAGCCTCCCTCTCAGAATGATTACTCCACTGAACCTTGACATAGGGAATGGTGCGGCGCCTTAGGACCTGATCCTTGCGATCCACGACATGTACAGGATGCTCTTCATAAGATAAATCTTTCCTCAACTGAATAGGCTCATATTCTATTACATGGCTTGGATCGGAAGCATACTTCCTCAACATAGAAACATGAAACACGAGCTGTACGAAGACGCTCCCAGATTAAATGTACCTTATCCACTATCTGTTGGATCAGCTCAGGGCCTAACAATTTTCTTTCTCCCATATCATCCCAACATAAAGGAGATCTGCACCTCCTACCATACAAAGCCTCAAATGGAGCCATCTGGGTATTGGCTTGGTAACTATTATTATATGCAAATTCCACCAAAGGTATATGATTATCCCAAGCATCACCCAAGTCCATCATACAGGCTCGCAACATGTCCTCTAGAATATGTATGGTTCTTTCTGATTGTCCATCTGACTGGGGATGATAAGCAGTACTGAAGTTTAATTTGGTTCAAGGCCTTATGAAGACTCTTCCAGAATTGAGACACAAACCTGGTATCCCGATCCGATACAATAGATACAGGAACACCATGGAGTCTCACGATCTACTCAATATACAAATTAGCCAATCTTTCACTAGAGACCCCAACTCTGAAAGGTAGGAAATGAGCTAACTTTGTTAGTCTGTCCACAATAACCCATACTGCATCATTATTCCTGAGAGTTTTGGGTAAACCAGTCACAAAATCCATAGTAATCTTTTCCCATTTCCATTGAGGAATCATCAAAGATTGAAGAGGTCCCACAGGCCTTTGATGCTCAGCCATCACACACCAAGCATTTGGCTACATATTGAGCAATCTCTCTCTTCATACCCTTCCACCAAAAATTTTTCTTTAAATCTATGTACATCTTAGTGCCACCTGGATGCACAGTATATGGAGAGTAGTGAGCCTCTTTCAAGATTTCGACCTTTAGCTCCCCAATGTTTGGCACACAAAGTCTACCTTCAAATCTCAGGGATCTATCATCCTTGATATAAAATTCCTTCTGAACTCCTGACTGCACAGCTTCCCTAATTCTTTGCAGATCTGGATCTTCAATCTGGGAGGACTTGATTCTGTCAACTAAGGTCGGCTGAAGTATAAATACTGCAACAATCCCATCAGACTGCCGAACTCTCAATCCAACCTCCCATCTCTCAAGGTCTCTCAAAATGTGAGGCTGGGACGTAATTATAGCAGCTAACTCTGAAGAGAACTTTCTGCTCAAGGCATCAGCCACAACATTGGCCTTCCCAGGATGATAATGCAGATTCAGATCATAATCCTTTAGTAGTTCCAACCACCTTCTCTGCCTCAAATTCAATTCCTTCTGTGTGAAGATGTATTTTAGACTTTTGTGGTCTGTATACACATCACATGACACTCCATAAAGATAATGATGCCAAATCTTCAAAGCAAAAACCACAGCAGCTAACTCCAGATCATGAGTAGGGTAATTCTACTCATAAGGCTTTAGCTGTCGAGAAGCATAGGCTATCACCTTTTCGTTATGCATCAGAACACATCCCAATCCTTTCCGAGAAGCATCCGTATATAGAGTAAATCCCTCAGATCCTGTCGGAAGAACAAGGATGGGAGCTGACACCAGGCATTGCTTTAACTCCT
>UESW01003948.1:1485005-1501256 GCA_900491605.1 Calamus simplicifolius
GAAAGTGTTGAGGGGACGAGGCATCAGGATGCTTCGGCACAAGAGTGACAAGAGTGCGATTCCATACAGAAGGAATAGATTTGGAAAGAAAAGCACTCTGAATAGCCTGAGTAACCTCCTGACCAACAATGTCCCAGTAATGACGGAAGAATAAAGGCGGAAATCCATCAGGGCCAGGTGCCTTATCAGGCTCGAGATCCCATAAAGCCATGAGAATCTTTCCCTGGTCAAGAGATCATTGTGGTGATGAGTGACCTTCTTAGAAGGAGGAATCCGGAACACATGAGCCCCAGCTCCAGATGACTCAGTCCATCTAGACTGGAAGAACTGAAATAGCTGATCCTGAATAACAACAAAATCGTCCTGAGCATTGCCCTCCTCATCAACTAATCTCCGGATCCTGTTAGCTGCCCGACGCTTCAAAGTAACCTGATGGAAGAACCTGGTATTACGGTCTCCATCTCTGATCCATTGAACCCTTGATCACTGTCTCTAATAAACCTCCTGCTGCATAAGAAGGGAGTGGTGAAGGTCAAGCTTGGAGCGAAGAGAGGAAAGGTCAAGAGCAGAAAGATAGCCATCCCGGTCCTCCCTTTCTTGAATAAAAGCAATATCAGCTTCAGCTTGCTCTATCTGTCTCACTAGATGGCCAACCTCAATTCTATTCCATCTAGAGAGCCTACGTCTGGTCAACTCCAACCGTCTAGAAAGACGGTAAATAGCATTGCCTCTCATGAGTAAATGCCAGACCTGAGATATGATAGCTCGGGCCGATGGGTAGAACGTCCAGAATTGCTCAAATCTAAACTATCGTTGCTGATGGATAACCGGATCAGTGGAAAATAAGATCTTTCAAACTAATGGATATTTTTTTGGACAGATGGCGAGCCAATATAAAATAACATGCGCATGTTATTTTACGTATTGGCTCGCCATCTGTTCAAAAAAATCTATTTCTTCGTGTTTTCATCTCTTTATTGCTTCAAATTATAGTAATAATATTAAATATTATATATATATATATATATATATATATATATATATATATATATATACTATTATATATTTTTTCTATAACATTTAAGACTTCCAGCCTAAGAGTATTTCTAAATAAAACTCGCTTTGACTTTTCATCATCCCATCTTTTTATGCTCCAAATTATTGCATGTAACCTTGAGTGTTCTATTTGGAAGGAAGATAGTTTCCTTTGTCATTTCTAAAACTTGATTCTTGTTTTCTTGCTACCAACGATTTATGGCCTTGAGTGTTATATTTTGAAAGAAGATAGTTTTCTTCGTCATTTCTAGAACTTGGTTCTTAGTTATAAAAAAAAATATAATTAAAAGGAAGAAAACAACGGCAACAAAACCTATAAAAACAATATCATAATCTATAAAAACATAACACAAATTAGTGTAAAAGATAAGTCATTATAATCCAAAATAACATTTATTATAATCCAAAATATAATTCAAAATGACATCAAAACCTTAACTATTGTCAAATAGAATGGAGATGCAAATCCAAACAAACATTCAAAATAAATTATTAAGTTTGCTAATATCTACTTTATATTAAAAATCTGCATAACATACTACTCCTCTTCTGCAATACCCATCTGTCTCCTCGACCAGGCTAGCTTGATATCAAGATTATATGCAAAAAAAATCTCTCAACGGAGTGCTTCTTCTTCTTCTTCTTCTTCTTCTTCTTCTCTCTTTTTTCTTCCTTTTTTTTTTTTTATTTTATAAACGAACGATCACACTAATCTAGCATGAATCAAACTCGACATATCAAAGTACAGAATCTGAGATAAAACTATAGGACATAAATCGTCCGACATCTAGGATCAAAACTCAGAGTGATGAACAACCCGGGCAGCAACCCAATCAGCTGTTGAGTTAGCTTTCCGGTAAATATGTCGAACCTAGACTGTAGAAGCCTGATGGAGCATAGATCTGATGTCATATAGCAAAGGATTAGTAGGCAAGGGACGCTGAAGTCCTGCCGGATCCAACGCACCACAGTAATAGAGTCCCCCTCAATAATAATACGGCCAATGCCCAAACTGCGAATAGCATAAGATATGCCAGCCCACGCCGCATAACTCACAAGTGGTATTGACAGGTCTAGAGAACCAAAGCCACCAGCCGCAATCATCGCCCATCGAGTCATGGATAACAAAAGCGGATCCAGCCAGACGACTTTGAACACTGCCATCAAAATTGATTTTGACAGACCCAAGTGGGGGTTCTTATGAGACAAAGATGGTGCACCGTGCACTGTCAAAGCAGCAGGGGATCTCAGATACTAGGTTTATCAGCATCACTGCCTGACTGATGGAACATGTACTCATCAGAGAGGACAAAGTTATCCTAAAAATTTTATGAGAAGGGTTAGTCATATTAAAAAAAAATTATTTATTCGAAACAATCAAATCTGATAAGTAATAAAACAGTCAAAAAGCTTAACCAACGTGTGCTTCTTCGTTCGTCCTTCCGAATCATTCTAAAAAAAAAAGAAGTACGATAAGTGCTTCTTGTTCTTTGGAAAGCCAAGTGCCTCCAAAACTTTCTATTTGTCTAATCCAAATTTTTTTAATTGTTGAGTCATTTCACTTGCGGTGTAGACACGTTAACTAGTTAGTTATGATAGCACATGCAATTTGTTTCATTGAAGAAATAACTTCTTTAATCTCGTTTGCGACCGTATTTGATGAGATGGTCTCTGAGTCATTAGTGAAGTTGAAACAAATTCAATAAAAAAGTTCAATTTTTCAAGATGAATCTCACTATTTGCTGACATCTCATCAATATCATTAATACGTAAATCTCGCTCTACTTGCCACCTACAAATCTTCTCCTTTTCGCTTTCAACATCATCTTTTCTTTCTCAAACAATTCACCAGCATCTCCTAAGAAATTTATACCGGGCTCCACCTACAACATGTTTTCACTTTATTGCCATTACAAACTAATAATTTTTTTATAAATATCAAACACAATAAATTTTACAAGTATCCACCTGTATAACACTTTTCAAACACTTCGTATAGCTTCAATCTTTTTTTGCAACATCATTCCATCCAAAATTATTTTTTTTTAAAAAATGTTGGAGATGAAATTGTCATCCGTTAATAATTATGCAAGAGGTTAGGATCAACCTTAAATTCTAGCTCTCACTTGCTGTGCGATGCCCGTTAGAAATGAGTCATCCACCATACCTTGGTCCTAACCGAAACTATTCGCCGTTGTCTCGCCAGCCGAGCTGTTCACCATGCCTTGCCAGCCGAGCTATTCACCATGCCTCGGTCCTAGCCGAGCTGTCCATCATGCCTCATCAGCCGAGCTATTCACCATGCCTCGCCAGCCAAGCTGTTCACCAAGCCTCGCCAGCCAAGCTGTCCACCATGCCTCGCTAGCCGAGCTATTCACCATACCTCGCCAGCCGAGCTGTTCACCATGCCTCGCCAGCCGAGTTATCCTTATACCTCGGTCCTGGTCCGAGTTATTCTTATGCCTCGGCCAGGCCCGGGCACTCAAGCGCCTCTGCGGAATCCCACGCGGAAGAGCTTAAATCCGTAAGATTCCAAACAAAAATCACACCCGATGGTAGCCTAGAGCCCTGGAGCCTACACAATTGCCGAATCTCAAGACATCAACTAGCTCTTCCAGCCGTCGATCCTCTAACCGACAAGATACGAATCTTACTGACATCATAACAAACTGGATTCGAATCCTAACACTTTCGGACCCATGATGCCTCCAAGGAATCAGGTGATCCTCTATAAATATGACCGTCTTCCGACTTCCCAAGTATGCGTATTTGTTCTACTGGCTCACTCTTCATCTACCTCTGCTCACCCTTATCGCCATTAATGCTCCGCTCGGAGCTCTCGAAGGGCCACCCTGGAGAGACTCTTCAACGAGTGCCTTCTCCTCATATTTGTTGATCGCTGATCTCCACTGACTTGAGCATCGAAGGGTCTTCTGCGGAGGGCCACCCCCAACGCCTCTCGCGTGTGGACTGTTTTGCAGGTCCGCCAGGAGGGAGCCCATCCTGAAGCTCGATCGCGCCCGAGTCAGAGGACATATTTCAACAGCAACAAATTGGCACTAGAGGAAGGGTTCTCAAGTCCTATAAACTTGTGATCCAGGAGATAAGGGTCTCGATCTTGGAGAGAACCTCTCCCATGGCCAATCAAAGAAAGGCTGCTTCTGAAGCCCAGGACCAGGTCGCCTCCCAAAGACCTGATCCGGTGAGCAGTGTAGCGTCGCCACCACCACCAGCTGAGACTCCATCACCACCAGTGGCCCCAGTGACCCAGGATGAGTTTGCCTCACTAGTCCAGCAGGTCCAGGCTCTGGCTCATCTGATCCAGGGGTGCTTTGAAGCTCCCCGTCCAGCTGCACCTGCTCCGCACCTTCCTAAGGAGAACGCGGCCCCTTGTTCATCCAGCGATCTCTTCTTTTGGCCCACATGGGGTTGCAGACCCCCTTCGTCGTCCTAAGGGAGCTGAGCCAGTCACCCAAGGGGTCTGCGGCAAGGATCTTCCCCGATCTCGACGGGCCCGATCCCTCTCTCTGGTGTTCTCTTGTCACGACTCGACACCGTCTCATCTTCTCCTCGCCCAGCCCCTCCTGCTATGCCTAAGGAAAAGATCCGCCGACAACTCCGGAAGATGCGTTAGGAGTTGGATGCTGCCAAGCAGGCCCATCCGCTTCAACATAAAGTGTAGCAGGGCATTCCCTTTTCCAAGGAGATCATGGAGGAAGTGATTTCCTCCCACGTCAAGCTGCCCGCCATCAAGCCCTATCATGGATCCTCCAATCCCGATGACCACCTCAGCAGCTTCTGATCGATCATGATGTTCCACAGGGCATCAGATGCGATCCTCTGCGCCTTCCCTTCCACCCTCAGGGGGTCCGCTCGAACCTGGTTTAATGCCTTAAAACCAGGTTCCGTTAGTTCATTTGACGAGCTGAGCCGCTCTTCATCAGCCAGTTCATCAGCAACCGTCGTCACCGGCGGAGGTCTGACTCCCTCTCCGTGGTCAAAGAGAGAGGGGAGTCCTTGAAGAAGTATCTTGGCCGTTTCAATATGGTTATGCTGGAGGTGGACCACCTTAATCATGAGGTGGCCATGTCCGCTCTCTGGCGGAGTGTTGAAGGAGAGTGACTTTTATCTGGCGTTGGAGGTCAGTTACCCTCCGAACCTCTCCGATATGATGGCCCTGGCGGACCAGTACGCTAGAGTCGAAGAATCGCGGAGAGCTGCCCGCACCGAGCTGACAAGGAAGAAGGAGTCCAAGGGCTCGGACAAGCACCGATCTGCCCGCCAGCTAAGCCCACCTCGCCGCCAAAGAGTTCCTCCGCCGCCGTCAAGGAACCGCACTCGGAGCCCACCTCGGAGGTTCAACCGGTTCACCTTGCTCACTGCCCCAAGGACGGAGATCCTCATGGAGATAGAGCGTCAACTCCCTCGACCACCTCCTCTTCGAGGGAATGCGGCTCGGAGAGACCCCACCAATATTGCCGCTACCACTGGGACCATGGCCACGACACCGAGGAGTACTGGCAGTTGAAGAACGAAATCGAGAGGCTCATCCAGCGGGTAGGCTGGATCAATTCAGGAGAGCGCCTGAGCCAAGGAACGGGGGTGACCGCCAGCCCGAGCCCTAGGGGTGTAACTGAGTCGAGACAACTCGCGAGTAGCTCAAAATCGACTCGAAAAATACTCGAAATCGACTCGCTGCTTATCGAGTCGAGCTCGAGCTACTCGAGTATATTATCGAGTCAAGCTCGAGTATTAAAATACTCAGCTCGAAAAGCTCGCGAGCTTGATCGAACTTATGCAATTTTACTATTTTACCCTTATTCTTTGAATTTTTAATTTAAAAAATATTTATTTTAATTAAAAATTATTTTTTAAATTTTTATACAGAAATTCGAGTCGAGTCGAGTCGAGCTCGAGTACATCGAGTATTTTATCGAGCTCGAGCTCGAGCTCTAAATAAAATACTCGATCGAACTCGAGTCGAGTTTCGAGCTTCAAATTTAAGAGTCGAGTCGAGCTCGAGCTTGGCACTGTGTTGACTCGACTCGGCTTGATTACACCCCTACCAAGCCCCAACAGCCTCCTCCTCCGAATCCTCCGGTCGCCGGCCACATCAATATGATCGAGATGGTCGGTAGTTCGTCGAGCTGGCAGGACAATGAAGAAGGTTCAGCGCCAAAGAGAGCATGGACTAATGAGTTCTCCTTCTTTGACAATGACCTTCAAAGATACAGTTCCTGCATGACGATGCGTTAGTTGTATCTCTCAATCTGAACAATTATGATGTAGACCGAATCCTTATTGATAGTGGGAGCTCTGTCAATGTTTTGTATCTCGATGTGTTTGTGAAGATGAAATTGCTCGTGGAGAATCTCCGAGCCATGGACTCCACCTAATGGGGTTCACCGGCGATGTTATTATCCCAGAGGGGGTCGTGACCTTGATGGTCCGCACGGGAACTTGGCCTCGCGTTGCCACTGTTCACACAGATTTTTTGGTGACCAAACTTCGGTCGCCCTACAATGCAATCTTCGGGAGACCTGGCCTGATATCCCTTGGAGCTGCTGTCTCCATCCCGCATCTAGCAATGAAGTTCCCTATCGGATGGGGAGTGGGAGTAGTTCGAGGAAACCAAGCTGTAGCTCGCAGTGCTTCGTTACTAGCCTTCAATCCAAACTGCCCGAGGTTGATGGGCTAGACGCTCGGGAGGACTTTGCCGAGCAACGATGAGAACCAGCCAAAGAGCTGGAGGAGGTACCGCTGAACGAAGCTCGGCCCGACCAAACCATAAGGATCGGGTCGCTGTTGAAAGGGAAACCCCGGTTGAAGCTGATCGACTTTCTCCGAAGGAATGCTGATGTCTTTGTCTGGTCCGCTTCTGATATGCCGGGGATCAGCCCAGACGTTCTCGTCCATCGTCTTAATGTGGACGAGATGTCCCGGCCCATGAAGCAGAAAATGAGCTTCACCCCTGAGCGACAGAAGGAAATTGAGGAAGAAGTCGACAAGCTCATCAATGCAAATTTCATTCGGGAGGTAAACTATCCCAACTGACTGTCAAATGTTGTCATGGTGAAGAAGTCAAACGGTAAATGGCGGATTTGCATTGACTTCACCGACCTCAACAAAGCATGCCTGAAGGACAGCTTCCTCTCCCTCGAATCGACCAGTTCATAGATGCTACTTCAGGTCATCAGATGCTGACCTTCATGGACGCATATTCGGGCTACAACTAAATCTGAATGGCGCCCGAGGATAAAGAAAAGACCGCCTTCATAACCGATCGAGGTACTTATTGTTACCGTGTCATGCCTTTTGGTCTGAAAAATGCAGGTGCTACTTACCAAAGGCTGGTTAACAAAGTCTTCAAGGAGCAAATTGGTCAAAACATGGAGGTATATGTTGACGACATGCTGGTCAAAAGCAAAGAAGCATCCCAGTATATTGAGGATCTCTCTGAGAGCTTCGCGATGCTCCAAAATATCGGATGAAGCTCAACCCAACTAAGTGCGCCTTCGGCGTCAATTCTGGAAAGTTTCTGGGTTTCATGGTTTCTCAGTGGGGCATTAAGGCCAATCCGCAGAAGATTCAAGCCCTTCAGCAAATGGCACCCCAGCGTTTGTCGAAGAGGTCCACGCCTGACTGGAAGGATCGCGGCCCTCAACCGCTTCGTGGCTCGGTCGGCCAAGAGATGCCTTTCTTTCTTTAAAGTTCTCCGATTAGCCAAGAATTTCCAATGGTCTCCCGAGTGTTAAAATCGTTCGAGGACCTCAAGAGATATCTCGGCTCTCCATCCCTCCTCAGCACTCCGAATCTGGGAGAAATGTTGTTTCTATACTTAGCAGTCTCAGATGGCACAGTTGGCTCGGTGTTGGTCAGAGAAGAGAACAAGACCCACAAGTCGATCTATTATGTCAACAAATGCTCCAAGACGCCGAGACAAGATATACCCAGATAGAGAAGTTGGTTTTGGCCCTGGTAATGTCGGTTCGAAGGTTGCGGCCGTATTTCCAGGCACATTATGTGACGGTCTTAACCAACCAACCCATCAAGGCGGTGGTCCACCGTCCGAAGACATCAAGGAGAATGGCTAAATGGGCCGTTGAGCTAAGCGAACACAACATCCGATACCAACCTCGGTCGGCCTCAAAGCCCAGGTTCTAGCTGATTTTCTCCTCGAATGTACCATCCCAGAGGATGGCTCCACTCTAGACTCCTCTGAGCACCCGAGACCTGACGCCCTGTGGCTGCTCCACGTTGATGGATCGTCTAATGCCAATGGCTCGGCGCTGGCTTAATCCTCACCAGCCCAGAGGGGGCGACCTTCAAGTATAGTGTTCGCTTCTCCTTCCCAGCCTCCAATAATGAAGCCGAATATGAAGCTCTGCTCGCTGTACTTTGAATCACCCGTGACCTCAAAGTGAAGAAGTTGAATGCCTTTACTGACTCTCAGTTGGTAGCCAATCACGTGCGGGGTGAGTTTGAGGCCCGGGAGCCGAACATGATTCGGTATCTCCAACAGGTGCGGGACTTACTTTCCCACTTCTCTGAATTTGAAATCATATAGGTCCCAAGATCTGAGAATGCACGCGTCGATCTATTGTCTCGGCTAGCAACTATGGAATCGATGGATTCCAAGCGGAAGTTTCCCCTGGAGATTCTGGAAAAGCCTAGCATCGCAGAGGCTGACCGAGTGATGCAGGTTGAGGCCGAACCATCCTGGTTCGACCTCATATTAAAGTATCTTAAAGAAGGGTCACTCTCAGCTGACCGAAAGGAAGCAAGAAAGCTGAAATTGCAAGCCACCCACTATGTGCTGATCGATGACCAGCTATATAAGCGATCCTTCTCCATGCCGCTACTCAAGTGCCTTCGCCCATCCGAAGTTGATTATGCTCTCAGGGAGGTACATGAAGGAATTTGCAGCAACCATCTGGGGAGCCAATCCTTGTGCCATAAGGTGCTGCGCCAAGGGTATTATTGGCCCACCATGCAAAAGGATGATGACGATCTCGTCCGAGCTTGCAACCCCTGTCAGAGACATTCCAACATCCAGAGGCTCCCCTCCGCCAGTTTGGTCCCTATTTCCTTTGCTTGGCCCTTTGCTAAGTGGGGGATGGATATTCTTGGCCCTTTTCCCCTCTCCGCTAGATAGAGAAAGTTCTTGTTTGTCGCCATCGACTACTTCACCAAGTGGGTGGAGGCCGAGGCAATTGCCCAGATAACTGAAGCTCGGGCCAGAGTCTTCGTATGGAGATCCATTATTTGTCGCTTTGGCTCCCGCATACCATCATCACCGATAATGACAAGCAATTTGATAACCCAAAGTTCCGAGGTTTCTGCGAGGAGCATGGGATATGCCACCGCCTTATATCGGTAGGGCATCCGCAAGCCAACAGAGAAGCCGAGATAACTAACCGGACCCTGCTTCAAGGGATCAAGGCTCGGCTTGCCAGAGCCCAAGGCAGATGGGAGGACGAACTTCACCACGTCCTATGGGCCTACCGCACCACCTAGAGAATCCCCACTGGCGAGACCCCATTCCGGATGGCCTTCGGCACGAAATCCGTCATCCCCGTGGAGATAGGACTTCCTTCTCTACGGATGGAGAGCTACTCGGAGGAGACTAACGACGAGCAGCTCCGCACCAATCTCGACCTGGTGGAAGAAATCAGAGAGAAAGCTCAAATCAGAGTAGCTGCATATCAGCAAAGAGTGGCCCGCTATCATGCCTCCCGAGTCAAAGGGAAATCTTTCTCGCTCGGCAATCTCGTCCTCCGGAAAGCATATGTCTCCAAACCGCTGGAACAAGGAAAGTTGTCTTCGAACTGGGAAGGCCCCTATCAAGTGGCGGAAGTCATTGGACCCGGTACCTACAAGCTCTAGGATCTGAACGGGAAATCCATTCCCCGGACGTGAAATTTAGACAACCTCCGCCTATATCATCAGTAGAGTACGCTTTCTATAGTTTCGCCCCATTAATTTGTACTGGCATATTGTTTCTATGATTTATGGCATGGTTGCTACAATTGCTCCTCCAAAAGTCATATTGAAAAACAGACGCCACTTACCAATTCTCGGCACAACCGAGCTATCCCTTTGAATAGAAATCTCCGAACCTCGGCTGGGCCGAGTCCTATTCAACAAAGACTCGGAATGGCCAGGCATCCCCAGCACGACTGGGGGCCAGGTGATGTCTAAAACTTCGACCGGATTCGGGCAGCTTATAAGCCTCGGCCGGACCGAATGGCGAAGAAACTTCAACCGGATTCGGGTAGCTTACAAGCCCCGGCCGAACCGAATGGCGAAGAAACTTCAACCGGATTCGGGCAGCTTACAAGCCCCGGCCGAACCGAATGGCGAAGAAACTTCGACTGGATTCAGGCAGCTTACAAGTCCCGGTCGGACCGAATGGTGAAGAAACTTCGACCGGATTCGGGCAGCTTACAAGCCTCGACCGGACCGAAAGGGGAAGAAACTTCGATCGAATTCGGGCAGCTTACAAGCCCCGACCGGACCAAATGGCAAGAAACTTCGACCAGATTCGGGCAGCTTACAAGCCCCAATCGGACCGAATGGCGAAGAAACTTTGACCGGATTCGGGCATCTTACAAGTCTTGACCGCACCAAATGGTGAAGAAACTTCGACCGGATTCGAGCAGCTTACAAGTTTCGGCCGAACCAAAGAGCGAAGAAAACTTCGGCCGTATTCAGGCAGCTTACAAGCCCTGGCCGGCACTGAAGAATAAAAGACTCAGCCAAAGCCGAAGTGCGTTACTTATTAAAAGCCTCGGCCAAAGCCGAAGTGCGTTACTTGTTAAAAGCCTCGACCGCAGCCAAAGTGCATCACTTATCAAAAATCTCGGTCAAAACCGAGTGATAAAAACAAATATTTTGGAGATAACAGCAAACACAAAAGTTGCAAAAATCCTCTTTTTCATTCATCATGAAAAGAAAAAAAGAAAGAAAAAGATACATGAGCCCTCACTAGGGCTTGTCATCTTCTCTGGGAGCTGCCGAGCCCTCCCCGCACCGAGCTGACTCGGCAATCTATCGTCGAAGGGATGCTACTTGCCCCTCCAGTCGGCTATTGGCCCGACGAAGGAGCTCGATTTCTCTCGTAGAAACAGCCAAATATCGCTCAGCCGCCCTCTGAAGTCGTTCACGGTCCACGAACAGCGACGCCAAGACCTCCCCATTGAAGGCCACCATAGTGCGGCCCCTATGGCACCCCCCGTGGCCACTACCGCCGCTATCTGGCACTCCAGCATATCTCCCTCCATCCTCACAAGCCATCCCGCTATCCTGAGTTTAGGGAGGCCAACAGTAGATGTGATTAACGATGGCATCCTCCATCCATATTTAAACTACTACTGGCGAGTATTTCGGTTGCCTGGGCCATTAATTTCAACTCGCGGAAACTCGCCGCGCGTCACCACCTCAGTGGGCGCTTGTGGGAAATGAAGAGTTCCGCCCCTCGTAAAAAAGGATCATTAATAACATTGAGGCGTTCAAGAAGCTCCCTTCTTAGGACTAGACTCCCTCCGATCTGCCAGACCCTTTCGAAGTAAATGTTCTCGAAAGTCTGCCATACTCCCTTTTTTATTGAATGTCCTCAAAAGTCTACCAGACTTTCTCAAATTAGGCATCCTCGAAAAAACATGGAGAAGAGAAAAAAGTGCATCAGCGACCAACACTGGAGCAACATGGCTCGCCCTCTTTGGGAGTGGCCGATTTACAAGCTTCGGGCGCCCCCTCCATTGCTCGGGTAGCCCCCATCCTCTTTGGCCATCAGCGCCTGAATCTATAGTTGCAGTAAGGGCCTCCTCCAATAGTAAGACATTAGCCGAGAATACTCGACCGTCAAGAAGGACCCTAGGTCCTCCTTCTCCTGTTCGGATAAGGCTGGATGCGCCTCCATATCCCTAACAGGGTTTCCCCATCCCCACGGGAAGCCAAAACCGATGTTCCCTTCGGCGATAAAGAATCGAACCTTTCATTCCTTTATGGATGATGGCTTATCCATGATCGTCCTAAATGATTTCCGATGTCCAACATAGGACCACTCCGAGTTCCTTCCCGACATCAGATGATAGCAAGCACGGAGCAGGGATAGAGTTGTTGTTACCTGAACCCGGTTACACATCGAGATAAACCCGATGATACTCCGCCAACTGTTAGGAGCCACCATTGTCAGGCAGATGTTATAAAACCTCATGATCTCCTTCGCTAGGGGATGCAGGGAAACCGGAGGCCTGCCTTTAGGCTATCTTCATAAAGAAAGATCCCACGCTCCAGTTCTTGCGAGACCCTATGCTCGGGCTCCGGCAGCCGTAGGAGGATATCCGAGGGAATGCCATATTTTGGCGTATTCTCTCCAAATCCTCAGCAACAATCTCCGAAGCCATGTCGCTAGGACTCACCATGCTGTTGGTCGAAAGAAACGTCGAGCGAGGCTACAAAGAAAACAGAGGAATAAGGTTCTCCAAGAAGAAACAAAGGAGCACTGTGAATGGGAATAGCGCTGTTATGACTTTGCTTTTTCCTAAAGGAAACCACCCCAAAAAGAAGATAAGGCGCCTTGACCGAAACACCCGGAACCGCCATCGCCGGTGCCGTGAAAATCAGGATTTGATGCGTAGTGATTCCCCAACCGTTGCCCCAAAAAGATGGCTCCCATAAAGGCATGGCGACCGCGCAACATTAATTAGGGCATCATTATGCAGGTTGTCAAATCCAGGCCCTTCCACTCAGATCTTGCCACCTGGAACTATACTCCCTATGCCCGAACGTACGCTTTGAACTAGGAAGTGGGGGCATGTGTTGAGGGGTGAAATCGCCATCGCGTTAATAATTGTGCAAGAGGTTAGGATCAACCCTGAATCTTGGCTCTCACTCGTTGTGCGATGCCCGTTAGAAATGAGTCATCCACCATACCTCGGTCCTAGCCGAGCTATTCGTCGTGTCTCGCCAGCCGAGTTGTTCACCATGCCTCGCTAGCCAAGCTATTCACCATGCCTCGGTCCTAGCCGAGCTGTCCACCATGCCTCGCCAGCCAAGCTGTTCACCAAGCCTCGCCAGCCGAGCTGTTCACCAAGCCTCGCCAGCCGAGCTGTCCACCATGCCTCGCCAGCCGAGCTATTCACCATGCCTCGCCAGCCGAGTTATCCTTATACCTCGGTCCTGGTCCGAGTTATTCTTATGCCCCGGCCAGGCCCGAGCACTCAAGCGCCTCTGCGGAATCCCACGTGGGAGAGCTTAAATCCGTAAGATTCCAAACAAAAATCACACCCGAGGGTAGCCTAGAGCCCTGGAGCCTACACAATCGCCGAATCTCAAGACATCAACCAGCTCTCTTAGCCATCGATCCTCTAACCACCAAGATACAAATCTTACTGACATCATAACAAACTGGATTCGAATCCTAACGACTTTTGGACCCACGACGCCTCCAAGGAATCAGGTGATCCTCTATAAATACAACCATCTTCCGACTTCCCAGGTATGCGCACTTTTCTACTGGCTCACTCTTCATCTACCTCTGTTCACCCCTTCTCGCCATTAATGCTCCGCTCGGAGCTCTCGAAGGGCCACCCTGGAGAGACTCTTCAGCGAGTGCCTTCTCTTCATATTTGTTGATCGCTGATCTCCGCTGACTTGAGCATCGAAGGGTCTTCCGCAGAGGGCCACCCCCAACGCCTCTCGCGTGAGGACTATTTTGCAGGTCCACCTAGGAGGGAGCCCATCCTGAAGCTCGATTGCACCCAAGTCAGAGGACAGATTTCAGCAGCAACAAAAAAAAAAAAAAGCTCAATTGCTGGAACCATATGTTCTTTAATTATTTTCATCTTGTTAACAGCTTTCCTTAGTGAATTTATTCCCAGTCTTCTAAAACTCCAAAGCAGTAATCAAATGATGATGGGCTTCTAAGGATGTAAGTTTGTTTGGACTGGCGTCAAGAATAAAACAAAAAGACAACTACAATATGAAAAGAATGCTATCAGGATTAGTGTAAAATATTAATATTCTCATTTTATTTATATATTGTAATGATATAAACTGTCCATCTATTTAGTGATGTTTGTGGAGTTTCAAATGTTAGAGATACAAGGATGTGAGTTTGTTTGAAGAAAATTTTTCTAACTTAGAGAGAGCTTTATAGTAAAATAGAATAATTAGATAAATAGCTAAATCATTTTGGGACACTGATTAAAACTTATTAATAGGGCCAGTCAACAGGCCCATGGACAATAAAAACAGAAATTTTTAAAAACTTTTAGGCGGCCATCTTCGGCGGCCTTCTTAAGCGGCTTAGTTCCTAGACGGCTTCGCTGGCCTATCGGGTCCTCTCTTTAAGGACGCAATGGGCATTTAATTTCATCCTGTTACAGCAAGCATCCGCATAATGAAGAGAGAGAATAATAAAGAAAAACAGCCATGTGATGTGAGTGGGTTCTCCCACGGACCGCCTTTTGTCATTAATGTCCCATGGGCAACTGAAGATAATTCCTAGGCGGCCCTTCATGTCTAAGCGGCCCCTCCTCATAATAATTCCTAAGCGGCCCTTCATGTCTAAGCGGCCCCTCCTCACAATAACTCCTAGGCGGCCCTTTATGCTAAGCGGCCCCTCTTCACATTAATTCCTAGGCGGCCCTTTATGCTAAGCGGCCCCTCCTCACATTAATTCCTAGGCGGCCCTTTATGCTAAGCGGCCCTCTTCACAATAATTCCTAAGCGGCCCTTCATGCTTAAGCGACCCCTCTTCACATTAATTCCTAGGCGGTCCTTCCTGCTAAGCGGCCCCTCTTCACAATAATTCCTAGGTGGCCCTTCATGCTTAAGCGGCCCCTCTTCACATTAATTCCTAGGTGGCCCTTCCTGCTAAGCGGCCCCTCCTCACAATAATTCCTAGGCGGCCCCTCCTCACAATAACTCCTAGACG
The DNA here is from genome assembly GCA_900491605.1 of Calamus simplicifolius. Taxonomy (NCBI): domain Eukaryota; kingdom Viridiplantae; phylum Streptophyta; class Magnoliopsida; order Arecales; family Arecaceae; genus Calamus; species Calamus simplicifolius. The sequence goes on from UESW01003948.1 coordinate 1,500,004, forward strand.
GCCCTTCATGCTAAGCGGCCCCTCTTCACATTAATTCCTAAGCGGCCCTTCATGCTAAGCGGCCCCTCTTCACAATAATTCCTAGGTGACCCTTTATGTTTTAAGCGGTCCCTCTTCACATTAATTCCTAGGCGGCCCTTCCTGTTAAGCGGCCCCTCCTCACAATAATTCTTAGGCAGCCTCTCTCTCTCTCGACGGCCTCTTCAACACATGCTCCAAGGCATTTATTGGAGAGCATTCAATGTCAAGTCACGAACCACGAGGAGAGAGAGAGACAGTGGAGAAAGTCCTGAGCGGCCTTTTCCTCAACGACCTTCCTCGATGGCCATTCTAGGCGACAGTCCTAGGTAGCCTTTCCTCATCGGCCACCTTAGGTGGACCATCCTTGGCGGCCTTTCCAAGTGGCCTTTTTAGGCGGTTTCAGTTTCAGACTCCCAATGCCCCGACGATGGCTCCCTATCGCATTTATGTGTCAGAGCATTTATGGTCTTATAAAGGCTACATGCATTTATAGCTGCCACGTTGACTCCCTTTTGGCCCCATGCATGCACGTAAGGGTGCTTCGATAATAACTTCGGGACGTCTTCATCTTAAGCGGTCCCGAAAGCTTCTCCCAGCTAGGCGTCTCCCGAGCAATCCTAGGCGGCCACCGACACCCCCATGACGGCGGCCAGGAGCGGCCTAGATGGCCACCGACACTCCCATGACGGCGGCCAGGAGCGGCTTAGACGGCCCCCGACACTCCCATGACGGCGGCCCCGAGCGTTCCCAGGCGGCCGCACCGGTCCCAAGCGGCCCCTATTTCCTACCACGAGCATCCTAGCCGGCCTCATGCGTGCACAGGTCCGAACAATCCCAGGCGGCCACAATGATCCCAAGAGGCCCTTGGCGGCTCCCGAGCAGTCCTAGGCGGTCCCGGCCTTAGTCGATAACGGCCTCGTCGGACCTAAGTCTCCAGCGGCCCTTCCTTAGTGGCTTCCAGCTCGGACACGCATGGGCCCTACAGTGACTGTTCATCACATCATCTTCTGGATTAATAAATTATGGCCACTTACTTTAATGAGATAATTAAGTGGTCATCTGTCTCTGACGAGATGGCGCATAAAGCTCTGACATTCCACTAAGAGGTAAGCTTTATCGAAAGTTATCATTCATCATAAAAGTCTTGATAAGTGGCGGCATTTGGGCCTCATAGATGTCAGCCCTGACATTTCACCCACCAAAAGTACTCAGTCATCATGACACTTCAGCCA